>JAQGAY010000151.1:0-44107 GCA_034698085.1 Polydesmus angustus | reverse complement strand
TCACACTTGCACCGCGCTAGTGTGTCCTAGTGCAGCTAGGTCGCAGAACACTGCGTTCCATTAACGAACACTACCCTGGTTTTTTCGTTCCATTACACCCATACCTCGTTATACGGCCTTGATTGGTTCCATGAAAGTAGGCCGTATATCGAAATGCCGTATAACGAAACATTTTTTTCCATAGAAACCTATGTAAACTCAATTAATCGGTTCCAATTTTCAAAAAATAAAAAAAAATTTCAATAAATAATGAGTTTTTTTTACATTTTATGACATATAAACAATCGTATTATAATTTTACATGAATTTAAAGTTCAAAAATGATCGCTGGATGCAGTGGAATCCGAAAAAGAACACGAATCCCTAATACTAACAGAATCAGCTGTTGAGAAATGTGGCTTACTACTAAATTAAGGAAATGGTCCAGTGTTTGCTTCACGTATTTTTTATATTTTACTGCATATGCTGATGTGAATTTGTGAAAACAGTTTTTTAATTTGCTTGCACAGTAGAGTCTTACAATAACGGCTACGCGCTTAACGGCGTTATGCCATTAAGAACGGCAAGGGTTAAATATGCATTGGAAATGAATACCGGTACCCCTTCTCTATTTCTTGTGATTTTCGTTCTCACAGTCACCTACATAATTAATTTCGGCCTAATGCGCATCTAAAATCACACATATGTATGCAAAATGTAATTTTCCGATTTCTTTTTGCATGTTTTTCAAATGTGCACCCTTAAAAAAATTTAAAAAAAAAAAAAAAAAAATTTCTTGGCCGTATATCGAAGCATTTTTGGGCCGTATATCGAAGCAGTGCCTTAATTCATGAAGGCCGTATAAGCGAAACGCCGTATAACGAGGTGGCCGTATAACGAGGTATAGGTGTACATGGAAAACAAGTTTAGAGAACAAATTTAGCTTGAATTGTCTGTTTTATTTTTTCAGTTTGTCTAACTTAGCAAAAACAATAATAAAACTAAATTCTTCATTAAACAAAAAAACGGCAGAGACAAAACGGCAGAGACTAAATTTTAAAATATTGAAATAGTCAATAGATAAGATTAATATAAGGCGAAATAATGAGGCGAAAAATATTCTCAAATCGAGGTGCATTAACTTTTCTAACCAACATAGCTTTAATAAATACTTTTTATTTATTTATTTTTAGAAAATCGTTCTTATTGGACTTATGACGGTTCATTGACGACTCCTCCTTGCTACGAAACCGTCTCATGGATCGTCTTCAAAAACCCGATTCAAATTTCAGAAAATCAAGTAAAAGTTTTTAATCTCCGTATAAAAATGTTAATCACTTAATAATTGGGTCATATATTTTCTCAGATTGCTAAATTTCGAGAATTATGCAGCTACTGTCGCGACGACAATTGCCCGGATGACGACGAATTCGGAGGAAACATCGTGGAGAACTATCGACCACCACTTCCTCTGGGAAAACGCGTTCTTCGTCAATACAACGCTAATTAATTAGGCTGCTGCTCATTTGTGCGGGAAGAATTATGATCTTGTTGCTAAGTATCCCTCCATCAAAAAAACATAATTCTGCACTGGCATTTATATATATTATGGATAATCACGAAAAGTCATTTTTTATTATTATTATCTAGCAGCTCTTTAAAAGTAGTTTATGAAATTTGGAAAAATTAGTGTTTAGTCGAGCGTAAAAAAAAACACGAATTAACACTGAGTATTATTATAGATTATTATACAATATATATTTTTAGGTTGGCTTTTAACAACATGTCACTCAAGTTTTAGGAGAGAATATTTAAGTGCAATAGAAAAGTTGATAATTATACACACAGATTTCTACCGATAATTGCCTCTGATGTCACATGAATAGCCTTTAAAAAAAAGTTTACACGAAATCACTTATTATATTATATTTTAGAAGAAGTGTATAAAATACACGCTATTTCTAGATATTATTTTTTTAGGGATTATGTTGATAACAAATTTTTATTCTGTCGATCTTTTGAAGCACATTCCTCGAAGAAAAACACAGTTTTTTAACAATTATTATTGTACTTTTTTTTTAAATGAAAATATATGATTGTTTGGATGAATTCACCAAAGTGCCTTAAACAACTCGGCAAGTTTTTTTTTCTTTTTAAATTAATAGTATAAATCAAATTTTAACATGCATTTTCGTGCCTTAAACCACAAATAAAATAACGACAAAATATATTAGTCGGTTTTTATGATCTACTGTAACAAGGGCATTTGAATAAAAAAAAAACTAGCGATAGTCAACGACACTTTCTTTATTACATTTAAAAATTATTAATCTTTTAAGGCAAATCGTAAAATATTTGTTTTTGTTGCTTGAAAAGGTTAGGTTTTTGAAACTTGACAATAATTAGATCGGAATTTTTTTAGTTAATGTAGTGGAATGTTGATCAGGTCAGAAATTAAATAAACTTAATTAAAAAATTAACGTCGCACTAACTAATGTAAAAAAAAATGTAAGGTTAAAAAAAATAAATTTGTTTTAGAATTTTAAAATCTTTTTTTTCTTTTTCGATAAATTATTGTTTAAACGGTTTTAATGCTTCAAACAAATCGAATCACTTTTTTTTGTGTACGTTCCAATAATACTAAAACAAAATTCAACTTTTTGATTTCCCTTTCTTTCTGATGGATAATTAATAACTTTAATTATATGTTTTTGAATACTGGAAAAACAACAAAAATTATTTTTTTAAAAAAGTGCTCCACCCAATCATCATACAATTGCAGACCAACTGTTCTTATTTTTAAATAGAGCAAGCTTGAAATGCTTAACTATCGCGTGTTCTTTCCTTTTATTATTACTTCATTGCATTTCTAGCTCATAATATTACGCTTCATCGAATTTGTAGTTAGAAACGTAACCAGCCGCATTGAGGAGATTGAGCTCCAGCAATGGATAATGCAGAAAACGAAGGTGATTTATGGAAAATTAAGATAAAAATTATTTTTTTATTATCGATGCTAATATAATTTATTTTCGCAGTACTGTACAGTAATTGTATGGATAATAAAAGCACAAAAACAAAAGTAATAAAGGTAAATTAACTTCAATTTTATTTTTTCATTATTTAAAATTTAATGTTTACATTTTGTTGCGTAATCAAAATTAAGTTATAATAACCATCTTGCTAGTGGAAGTGAAAAAAGTACTCTATTTACATGGCATTTATTGGTAAATGTTAATAAATATTGTCTATATTTCCGACTATAAAAATGTCATTGAACTTTCAATCGATTTCGTTTATTTATGCAAAAGAAAGTTTTTTTCCAGAAAATAAAAAGTCAATTGAATTTGTTACACACATTGATCGAGATAAATGATGTTTACTAAAATTAAGCTTTAAATAGTACATTTTATTTGCATTGGTATTAAAACTGGGAAGTTGACTGTGTCTGTTGTAGGTTAGATTTTATTTTTATTACCTTTTTTTTTTCGTTTTACTAGTTGTTTATGTGTTTTCTCTCTTTGTAATGTATTGATTTACACAATTTTCGTCTTTTTGATTAACCCATCAACTTTTTTCATTAAGAATTTCCTGCTTTTCGTTTCTTCCTTTTATCTAGCAGCGAACGCCCACTACATTCGATTAGAAGAACATGGCAAAAAAACGATTATTTATTAAGGAAAATTTAAATTTTAAATTTTTTTCTTCTGTAAAATAAGTTTTATACCCCAAAAAAACCATTGAAACTTGTAATTTCAAGATGAGAGGTCGAAAACAACAGCACAAGACTCAAACTTCCATTTCAAACGTAAGTTTATTACAATAATTATTTTAATTAGTAAAAAAAATAATGGTATATTAATTTCTATGCCGTTTTTAGGGAATTTTTCAACCAAGTAAATGGGAACTTTCTATCCGTTTCTTCATTTCGTATCGATTTCTATTTGCAGCTTTAATTCTTTTTTCATTAGGAATGATGATGATATTTACGCGTAATATTGATCATCATCAAAACTTTAATAATAACAATAATCTTCAAACTCGGATTTCAACTCAAGTAAATAATTCCAAATTAATCGATAAAGTAAAACTAATCGCCTGGATTTACGGGAAAAATCTTCACACTGGTTATTTAAATCACGTGATTGAAATTTTTGATCGAATGGGATATCAAATTATTTACGAATGCGATGTTAATAATAATAATTGGGATATATTATGGACTCACGATTATCCATTCGTACAACTCAATCAGCAATTGCAAAATCTGAAACCACATCAAAAAGTACCACATAAAATATTTTTTTTGAAGCAATTAAAATTTTACTTTATACAATTTTTATTAGGTGAATCATTTTCCAGGTTCAGGATTTTTAACCAATAAAGTCAATTTGGCCACGACCAAAAGTGCATACATACCAATCGCTTTTAAAATGCCAATCGATAAGGAGTCATTTTTAAATTATGTAAATAATTACTAATAATTAATGTTGGGTTTTGTTTTACATTTTATTTATTGATTATAATAATTAAAGGCTCAAGAAAATCCTGATGAGTTATTTGTTCAAAAAAACAATCAACATCGAGGAATTCGAGTTGAGACTGTTACAACAGTTAATCTTACTCAGGAAGGCTCTTTCATACAGAAATTTATCAAACGTCCACTGTTGATTGATAACCGGTAATCTCATTTTTTTTTTAAAAAACATTTTTTTTTTAATTGTTAAGAGTTTTAGAAAATTTGATATTGGAATTTACACCATTATAACGTCGATTGATCCTCTTCGAGTGTACATTTATAGCAGTGAGGTACTCTTAAGGTGATTGAAAGCATTTTAATTTACTGTATTGTTTTTTTTTTTTTAAATCATTGTTTTTTCAATTAGGTTTTGCTCTGTGGATTATTATCCTTTCGACGCGAACGTACTTGAAAAATATGTGGTTGGAGATGCTTATACACCAATTTGGGAGGTTGAATAAAAAATTTGATTACTGTAAAGTTATTAAAAAATAGTAACAATAAATAACGTAGATGCCATCGCTCAAGTTTTTGTACGAAGATATGGGATTCACGATGAAGGAAACATTCAACGCTTATTTTATAAAGAAAAGTATATAAAAAAATATTAATGAGTAAAAAATATTTGCATTAGAAATTTAATTAAATTGTTTTTCTTTGTTTAGATAAAAATCCGAATATTATTTGGACGCGGATAAAAAGTGCAATTGGTGAAATAATCCTCGAAAAGGAATCCAAATTTATTTTAGCTTCACAAAATTACAAATCCCAAAGGTTTTTTTTTTGTTTTGTTTTCTTTTATCTCTTCCTGTTTTACATTTTGAAAATATAATTTTAAGTGCATAAAAAAAGTTTAATTGCTCTGAAACTGAAAGTGACAATGGCAAATTAATGTTCACTTTAAAAGTAATTATAACTTTTTAAAAAATTTGTTTTATTTTGCAGAAATTTTTTTGAAATGATCAGATTCGATTTCGCTGTAGATGAAGATTTTAAAGTATACGTTATGGAGGTAAACAAAATACAATTTTAACTTGGTAAGGTTTTTTAAACCCTAGGTTTTTTCAGGCTAATATGTCTCCAAATCTGTCAACCGCTCATTTCAAAAAAAATAAATCGCTGTACGAACAAGTAATTTTCAATACTTTGAGGTATTACAATAATTATTATGAATTTATAAATGATAATAATTAATTGTACATAATATTTAAATTTAAAAAAAAGTTTAGTTAGCGATGCTGAATGGATGAAAGTTTCAAGCAAAGATTTAATGGTGAATGCAGTTTCATGTCAAACGGAAAATTGTGAAAATGTAAACAATTGCTTAAATGAAGTTTGTCAATTATGCCAACCGTGTTTGAGCGAAGACTGGAAATCTATTTTGACTCGAGCTTATAGAGAGCATCATTTCAAACGCAATTGCGGAAGAATTATCCCACCTTCATTGGTAACTTTTTTTCTTATCTTTATAATTTCGTAATAAGTTACTATAAATCTTATGATAATTATAATCTAATAGGTCTTTGTTATTTTAGTTAGGAAATAATAGGACAATGGAAAGCTTCAAAGGAAAGTTAAATAACAACAATAAACAAATGTTTAATTGGTTTCGAGGAAAATGTCGCCAGGATATTTCTTTCTGTTAATTAATTATCAGCATTTCATTAGCAAAAAACGTATTATGTCTCAATTATGTTTTTATTTCTGTATGTTCAATTAGTTATCATAAATAGCTAAAAATAAATGAAAATATTGTAACGTTTAAGTTTCATGGAGGAAAACGTAATTTTCTAAATTTATTTGCTCTTGCGGCCTTGCCCGCTTATTAATTCCTCGTAAATTCCACGCTCGATCTCATGCTAAATTTCCATTCTCTTGATTGGTTTTGGAATGCCACGACATGTGACGTAATGCGTGTCACGTGGGACTCTTTTCATCGGGGCGCCATTGTTCTTGAGATGGAGACGGATTCTCGTGCGTTGGACGTGGAAGCAAGTGTGAAGATCAGTTCGGATTCCAAAAAAATCCATTGGAAAAGGATTTGAAACGGATTTTAATTGAGTATGGCCGATTAAATTTCACATTCTCATAATTTAATGATTTTTAAATCCTATGTAATTCCTTGATTTAATGCTCGGTCAATATTGTTGCTGACTTGAGAGAGTGCGGCGTTTTATTACAGTAAGTTTTAATTCTTGAATTATATTATTTTCTTGATTTTAAACGGGTTTGTATAACATAAAATGGGAGAGATTACGTTAAAAAGTTTAAAATTTCAAAAGAAATGACACGAAATCGGTGTTTAATTTTATTCCCGGCCTTTAATTTGCATTCGACCATTAAACCCTATTTTTAATCCGCGCTGCCAATTTTTACTCTCCGAAATTATTATTGCGTTGTATGATATCATAGATTTGTTTTTATTGCACCGATTGAATTTTAATCGACGAGTTAAAAAAAAAAGTAAAAAGCCAGCAAATAGTGAAAAGACGATTTTGTTTTATGGTACGGATTTTAAAAGATTGTCCACCGATCGAGCCTTAAAAAGAACCGCAACGGTCAAAGGTGCGCAATTTACGTATGCGTAGGTTTTCTCGATCTTATATTTGTTTAATTAAATTTTAATGTAATCCAGAATAAACAATATAATTTGATGCTTTAAAATAATGCAAGTAAAAAACAATGGCGATGTCATTTAATTAATTTAGATTTTTTTGTTTGTTTTCTACGTGATCTTTGACCTCGGGAGTGAAAACGACGAAACTGCTTTTGCGTTAATAAATTCTTGCGAAATTTATTACTACAATTTAATTTAACACTGTGTTTTAATTTGCTACTACGGCCAAAATGTATGTAAATAAAAAGCAGGGTAGTAGGGAAAAATTCTTTTTATTTATTTTTATTGCATCACTAGACTGCTTGTTATGACAACAATCCAATCGACAATTATTATTGGCGCAAGATTAAATAATTAACGAATTAAAAAAAAAATAAAGGATTGGTTTCGGATATGAAAAAATTTGAATAAATGATATTATACAGACGAATTATTGTAAATGCTGATGCAGCAAAAATAAATGGCAATTGGAAATGTTAGGATTTCATCGATGAATTTGTCTAGACGAATATTCGAATTATTAATTGAAAACAATTTTATTTTTGTCTGTTATAAGATCTATTTTTTTTATTGCGGCTTTCCTTTCTCAGCTTTCGGAAGTACAGTGTAGTTGATAAAATGTAATTTAAGATTTTCGTAATTCGTAATGAATTTCGAGTGCATGTAGCCTACCTTTAGAAGTTTAGAACCATTTTTTGAAACTACATGTAGGCTACTAGTAATATTTTTGTATTATGTATACGAGTGCATACTGTGAATGTTTGATTATTTTAGTTTGGAGCAAATCTGACGTAGGGATTTTAGATTTACAAATACAATTTTTGTTTATACACAGGACTGTTTATACATGTAATTATTTCAAGGGAGATGCCGTATAAGTGTGATTGACCGTTGTGTTGAAAGTTTATTTTTTGGTTGAGCTTTTCTTTTAATAGTCTCCTTATTACATTTCTCTTTATCGATTGAGTTTTAACTAACGGGACAACTGAAAATATTTGGCGGGAGATTAAATTACCAATTTAAATACATTTCCTTAAAACAATTGGAGAAATTTTATACAGTATTACAATTTTTGCCGTTGACCGAATCATTTTTTCCCTAAACTGCCGTTTTACAAATTTCGAGATAGCGATTGCTGACAATCCATTATTGTAATAATTAAATTAAGCTATTACAAAATTACTTTGTTGATTCGTTTAATTATTTAAATCGCTTAAACACTTTTCAAATTAAATTTTAAGATATGCTTTTTCAATTGCGGTTTTAAATCGGCTATATAAAAAAAATTTAATGAAAGAGATGATGATGCATTAAATAAAATTCGCCTAAATCATTTTAATGCCAATAATATTGGAAAGGAAACTTGGCTTATTTGGTATTAAATTTCCAAATATTGAAAAGGTGACTTTGGGCAAGAATTTAAGTATTGCACCATTATTTTTGTGGTAAATCAAATGTCAATTTATTTTTCAACTTTTTGTTGATTTGGCTTTTCGTTATTTAAAGAGTTGAATTAAAATTCAATGTGATTTTGAAATATTAGTTTAAATCAGTTCAATGTAATAGGGCGTGGGGAAAGATTATCGTTAATATTTAATCTGAAATGTTTAGTCCATAATAATTAAACTTATAATAGAACTAATTAAATGTTGTTTCTGTTGTAGATTCGCCATGAGGAGGATGATGTCCATGGTCCCCTGCTGATGGCCCCCACATGGAACAATTGAGTCCCAACAGACTCTAGTGTCCATCGCGATTTTGACCACAAAATGCCGTAAAGGGTGATATCCCTTTCCCCCCTCCGTTGTTGGAGGTTTTTTTCTATCGCCTTGAGTGCAGGCAACGCACTAGCCCAACCTCTCCCGCTCTGTGCCAATCAACTTTTGGGTCCAATGCGATGGCGCAATTGGACCCGGAAATCAATTTTATTCATGCTTTTTGTTTTTCTCACTCTTATAACGTCATTGTAAGTAAATAAATAAACAAATGTAAAATTATACTTAGTACTTTTTATTTAGCAAATAAAGCATTTTAATTTTATTAAAAGCATAGCATAGTAACTATTATTTATTTAAAACAAGTACAGTACGGTATGTACACTAATAATCTCCACTTTAGTGGAGATAAGGTCCCTGAAAATAAGGTCTCTGAAAAGTAAGGTCTCTGAAAAGTAAAATAATTAATTTCAATTTATACTTCTCTCCTCCACGGCTTGCATCTTGTTCATACGTGCAAACCCTGAAATGTAAAACTCTGAAAAGCAAAACTCTGAAAAGCAAAACTCTGAAAAGCAAAACTCTGAAAAGCAAAACTCTGAAAAGCAAAACTCTGAAAATGAACTGGCGCTATTCATTAAAAAATCCGCGCTATAACGCCATTCGCGCTCTTCATTAAAAATTCGCGTTCGCGCTATTTTCATATTTTAAAAAAATCGCCCTTGCGTTATAACGCTTCTCGCGCTAGTGTTTAGTTACTAAATAATATAATAATTAAGACAGTTTAGTAACTAAATAAACTAATTTAGCGAGAATCTGTTAGAACTTTCCATTACCTCAAAACATACAATATAAAAAAACTTTAGTACCGGTAATGTAAATAACAATCGAAATTGTAAACGTATTACAGAAAAATGAAAGAAACAACCGATAGTTTTAATTTAAGCAATATAAACGTTTGTCTCCAAATTGTCACTGAATTTTTTGCAAAAATACTTAGAGCAAATTATTTCACTGCATATTTTAAAACGTTTGATTGAATCTTTTCTAGAAAAAAAGAAAACTTAAATAATTTGAGGGGGGAAAAAAGCTAAAAAATGTATGAAAAAAAAATCAATAACAGTAAAAAATTTTAAAATTTACGATCTTGAGATTGAAAAATTACCATAACGAATATAATTTTAATAGATAAATAACCTAAAATTGATTAGATCAATTAAATCTACCTTAAAAAAAGGCGCATAAATTAAAAGTAAGCTAATTCTTTCATTCTCTTATGAAAAATACATGTAATAAAAAAAGACAAATGAAAATAAACTTGTTGGACATCCAAAAGTGGTCTTATAGTCCTCGTTTTATTTCCCCATTAGCTTCTTCACGGCATGATAAAATAAGTGTGGACCACCACCGCTTCTATTCGCTTTCACCTAGCTGATATTGTTTTTAACTTTTAAATCGTTAATTGCGATCTTCCTCGAACTATGGAAGATAGCTTAGATAGGGGTCAGTTATGCAATTTTATCAACTAAGTAATAGGCTAACTTCGAAATAATTCAAAAAGATTTCGAGATATAATTTGTTTTACATTCCGCAATTAAGCTGGTTCAATCGCCCGGGCCCGTTCGAAGTCGTCTAACGCATTCGCGCCGTCACCCTCAAGTATTAACGGTCGATTAAAAGTACCGGTAGTAATATAAAATCATTACACTCGGAATTTTCTCTCTTTAATCAACGCATGATACTAGCGGTAAATGATAAAATCCACTTTAAAAATCAAAAATTCTCACATTGTCTGAAATATTCGCCTTTTTGGTAGGCCTACTGTACATTTCAAAGTACTGTATTTGAAATAAATAGCGAGCGGGCACTGTACTTTTATGTGCTTATAGTTATTTTCTAGAATTTTAATTTTTAACTCACCAAGTGTAGGCCTAATATGTTTGGATTAGCTTTCGCAATCTTATGTAGCGGCGTCCGCTAGATTTGACCCAGACCTAAATGTTGATGCATCCCCTCTTTTCGACCTCTCTCGGAGGGGATAAAAACTAAAATAAAATACTTATTTAGTTCCACAACGAAATGAATTTAATATTGAATCAGTAAACTATATTTTGACAGTTTTTAGTCGCTAGTGTAATGGCGGAGGTCGAGTCAAGTCTCACACTGCCATCCACAAGCAACAAATTAATACAGTAGGCCTACAGAATTACCAATTCATTCAGTGTATCTGTCTGAAAATCAATACGTGTAAAGCAAAACCACTTCTTCTTAAACAAAATGTTTTTTTAAAAAAGTTTTATGTATCTTAACGCTTAAAACTCAGTTAGGCCTATAATATGTAGGCAGGGCTTCCACTCTGTATAAAATGAATGTTTTGGAATTTCTATGCCTAAGTAGATAATGTTTAGTGTACTCTCTAATAAGAAATCTTCAAGGGGTAATCGGGTCTCGCGGACTTTGGCTTTTCCTCCGATCGATATCAAGAAGACTGGAAATGATATTCACCGCCTAAAATTAATGAGAAAATGGACAACAAATGAGGGGGGGAAGGGAATCAGTGAAAACTAATTATTGGTTCTCTGTATTATAATCTTGCAACGATTCATAATCGGCTTAATTATTATAAATATCGCATTAACGTTGGCAGATAAATGAAAAGAATTTAAAAGCACTTACCGGTACTTTAAATTCAAACTTTTTGTCTTCCTGTCGTCCAAGAATTGTCCTTCATCCTTATCTTTAGCATAACTAAGTAGGTAGGTCACATGAAATTATGCTCGAAAATTATAAAGTTAAAAACATTATATAGTTAAAAAGAATTTGCCTAATTACCGTTTTTCTTTCGAGACGCTAATGCCGGCTTCACTCTTCCTTCTCCAGTGGCAACTACTCAAAATAAACTTTTAATCCAGCAATCGCGTTGAGAAAGTGCGCTTCAATGTGTAACCTCGTTGAGGCTTCTCAGTGAAGTAAAAATCGGTCCAAAAGAATTTTTAAATCAAAAATTATTATAATAATGCATTAAAATATGCGCAAAATATTTCGCCATCATTTTTTTTATGCGGAAAATATTCGATCTTTTAACGCTGTATTTGTGTTAAACCTTTTCAGTTTTTACCGATGAAAATACATTTCAAAAGTCGAGCAATAAATGCAGTAACCATATGACTACCATAACGGTAATTATATTTATTATATTGTGAAAATATTAGAAAGCAATGGCCAAAGCAATTATTGTCGAGACAAGAATAACAAATGATAACCAGGTCTTCACAAATCCCCAAACACTAAATCAATGAATCAAATAAACATTAATAAAATTAAATTAATTCGCTATACAATTTAAAGAAAGAAAGAAAAATAATGAAAAATACTCTTACCTAACGTAACGACCTTTAAAAAAGAACGTTATGGCCAGCTTCACCATATTCCAATTGGATCCATGGTAACCCATAGAGTTCAACGCCAAAGAAACGTGAGAATGACAATTATCGCAGAACAGATTGTGCTAAAATAAAAAAAAGAAAAAAGTTTTTCCTGAATCAAAATTCAACTGAAAATACAATAATAAGAAACTTGCCATTCGTCCTTGATAAACTTTCATGGCGTGAGCTACACCTGCGTCCCATCCCACTTCCCCATCTTTCACTTCATTCGCATCCAATACCAAATACCTAAAAGAAAAAAAAGAAAAAAAAGAAAAAATTAATATTTCAAATTAAAATGGTGATATTTAATATCACTGCTGACTACTTGGTAGGGTTTCCAAAAGCCATGTTATCTTCCTATAATAATAAAAAACCAGATTTTTATTTATATGAACCAAGCCTAAAGATTGTAGATTTTTTAAGGCGCTGATTTCCAAAATTCGCTACCTTTTACAAAATAATCGAGAAAGTAGCTGTTTCTGGTAGGTTTTAAAATTCTCTTCCGTTTAAATAAGTAATTTAGCTTTTCAAGAACAGTAGTGTAATTACAGTTTTTCACCAACGAAATATCTTCCTGCTGTGGCACTGTTAATACTACTTTCAGTGCTACATGTATTTATAATTTAATGTTTTGCCATTATAATAGGAGATGGACGTAAATGTAACTACTGTACGTTATGCTGCTTATTACAACTGTTACAGAATCCAGGCAATCATTATCTTTATTACGTAGTTTTACTGTTTGTGTTGGAAACTCAAAGAGTTCTCAAAACCAAGATTGGGGTTTTTATGTTTACTTGGGTATGGCAAACAACGTTTTAATTAATTTAGTGTCATTTTAAGTAACAAATAACACAATACAAATTAATTACTGTATAATTATTAAAATCCGGAGTTTTTAAAAGTAATTTCTTTTCTGTTCTCAAAAACGCTCATCGATATTAGTAATAATTGCTATCATCAGTCAGCAAAATTTAAAACTGTTTTTTGCAAGGTACATTTACAGTTTGCTTCAAAATTGCTAACTTACACAAGAACGTTTCAAAAATGTCCTGCTTGTCAAGTTAAAATCTACTCTGGTTTATTTTTGGTAGAAATTACTTTTCCTTTTCGCGGCCAATCATATACTGTACTGTAGTGTGAACAGCTATTATAATTTTTAAAAAATTACTCCAGTACTTCTAATGCAAGTACATGTAGGTAGTTTTGGAATTCAGCGTCTGAATTAGTATCACAGTACAAAGTTAAAGCAATATTTACCGAGACATAATACGGTCCAGCAAAATCTGTTATTACACCTTTGGACGTACAAATTCCGCAATGTCCAACAAATGGGAATAACCATCTGAAACAACGTAGTTTTAATTAGCATTTTATGCCCCAGGTACATGCAAGCAGAGTCAATCATAATAATAAAATTGCCAAAAAACAAACTCACGTTATCAGTGGAATGGGTGTCCATACAATACTAAAGGGGTATCTTAAATTCTCGTGATCAACTAAATCACCCATGGTAGCTATATTTTACAACGAAAAATTGAAAACATTGTTGACATTTTTACAATTTTGGTATAAATATTATAATATATACGGCACCTTGACAGCGGCCTTCACCTATTCGTTGACAGCTTTATAAACCAAATCGCGATCCACGATAATATAATACTGTATTATAATTAGCCACACACGCTTCACTGTTAATAAAATTATGAAAATTATTCACAAATTTAAATACTTTTTAAAACGCGAATTATACGATGAATGACGACTTTGCGATTGGAAGAGCAGACGACCGATCAGCTGTGACCACAGAATCATCAAAGATCGTCGACATCGCGATCAGGATTATGTGAGCCGCTCATTTCTATTGGCACCAAATTTGAAACTTTTGTTTGTTTGAAAATACAGTATAATTCTCACAATTTTAATATATTTTTAAAAGATGTTTCAAGTGTTCTTTTTTAACCATTATCCTATTTTAGATGATCTTTTAAGTGTTCATATCAGCACGTAAAACCCCAACTTTCAAAAAACAAAAATGACCAAGATTCAATTTGTTTTGTTTCTTTACTGACTACATATAAACATTTTACATAGAGTGATGATTCGTTCACACCGAAAAAATAATAATAAAAAACAAACACTCCTAAACTGTAATGAACCAGCACTTTCCACTTGTGTGTGTTTTTCGTTTTAACAAAATAAAAACAATTTCATTCATTCAATAAAAAGTAAAAAAAAAAAAAAAAAAGTATTAACATAATTATAATTCGGGAGAATTTTTGATAGAAAGTGAAGGAAACCAAATCAACTACATTTACTTAAAATTTTTTTCAATAATAATAATTAATCCAATCTACGTACAAACATCACATTTTTTTTTTCTTTCGGTTTCTATTTTTTTTATCTCAAATGTGGGCAACAAGGCAACAATTTTTTTTTTTTTTCCTTTAAAAAAAAAAGATGAAGTCCACATTTTTAATATAACAATTTTTTCTTTTCGCCAATTTTCGCACCAAAAACCTACATAATAATTATATATACAAGATTTTTTTATATATTCCCAATTTTTTCTTCAAAAAAAAAAAACAATCGATTTCGATTGATCTAATTCAACACTAATTTTTTTTTCTTTTCTCTATTCTAAAATTCCATTTTTCGGATTCATTTTGATCATAGTACTCTACTACTAAAACGGCTTTCTTAGTTTTTTTTTTTTTTTTTGGCTGCGATTCGTCCATTGAGCACCAGGATCAATCATTATTAGGCTTCTTCTCCACATACACCAACAATTCTTTTCCCCCCATATTTTTTATATAAACTAAGTTTGTTTTTGTAAGTACGCGTTTCCATATACCACCAAAAAATACCAATTATATAAATAAAATCACATTTGAAGTTAAATGAAAACGAGTGAGGGGCAGTGTTTAAAGTACAAAAAATCATCTCATCCTAAAAATAAAATTCTGATGAAATTTCAGCTGTATTAATTTAAAAAATCAAAAAATTCAACATAATTTTTTACACGAACGTTTGAAACGTAATAACCTAAAAAACCACATTATCTTTGGTTGTCATGGAAACCGACTATCTTCAATATACATATATATAGATAATTTCTTTGTTTTTTTAATAATAATTATTATTATATACACCATATTAAAACAACAATAAAATCACGTAGATTTTTGTTTATATATATATAATATATATTATATAATAATATAATGTTCGCTACTCAAAAAATCAAAGTTATTTCCTACATTAATAAACTTTTTTTTGTGTTTTTTTTTTCTTACTTTTTATAATAACGAATTGTTTTTTCTTGATTTTCTTACAACAAAATTAAAATTACAAGAGTAGAAGAGATAGAGAGAGAGAGAAAATGGATGAACATTCTTTTGGTATTTCGAAAATTTGAAGAGAGATACAGTTAAAAATTTCTTTATAATAATAATACTTGTATGTATATATGATAATAATTCCCGTTTATCATTGTTTTTGTTTTATTTTTCTTTTTTTTTTTTTTTTTTTTTTGAAAATTTTACAAATTCAGCAATTGAAAAAAAAGACCAATTTGAATAACAACGATGAAAAACAAAGAGGTATATCACTAGCGCGCTTTACATATAATATTATAATATGTAATGTCCCAAAAACAGTTTCAATATTATTTCCACCATTAAAATTTTTGGAGAATAAACATTGAAACTTGATTAATTAATTGGAAACTCGTTGTTGTTTTTTTTTTTTTTTTGTTGACGAAATAAGGCGTCCCAATTTTGTTTTTTCATTTTTGTTACGCAAATTGTCGTTTACTCTGCAAGGAAAAATATGTTGGGGCTGGGTAAGGGTTATACATCAATTACATAATATTTTCGTAGTAAGTCTCAACATTCAAGTACTGTATTATAATTTAATTCTTTTTTTTTAAAAAGAAATTTTTATCATTATTATGTAGAGATAATAATAATACGTCGGTTGGCGAGTCGATTCAAAATCAACGTAGAATCATCATCGGTGACCCCCATATTTATATACATGTAGAACAATACACGGTGTACTGAAAAAAAGCGAACTCAACTGAATTAGTATTAAATCTGTCTACTGGTATAAATATTTGAATGATTCATGAAAAAAATTTACTGTTAAAAATTTTTTGAACACAGAATAGAAAAAATTAGCTATTAAAAAAGTCATTAAAGTAAAGTTTTTCCATGTGTCATTGAAAATCTATAGATTGTTAAACAGATTAGTCTAGTTATTCAGTTGGGTTCTCATTTTCCACGCACACCGTGTATGAATATATAGAGCGATTGTTTTTGTTTTTTCTAAATATAGAATAATTGTAATATTATAATATAATGTTAATTGGCACTGAAATGACAGTTGTAGAGAGAGAGAGCAGTATTATGTTTTCTGGTGATTTTGGTTGTTGTTTTTGAACCCCTTCAATAAATGTTTATAAAAAAAAAGGGGTTATACAAGAAATTTTTAAAAATAATAAAAAAAAAAAAAAGTCGTAAACGTATGTAATATAATATATATATATTTCTTAACATGTATACCATGCATACACAAAAAAAAACAAATTTTTTCAGTTTACACAAGTTTTTTGCTAATAATTTTTTGTTTTCCAATTCCACGACAATTTTTTTTCGGATGAGCGGTTGTTTTTTTTTTCTTTGCGTGAAATGAAAGGCTAATTATAATGATTTTCATCATCGACTAAAATTAAAAAAAAGATGCCCTTTGAAAAAATAATAATAATACATTTTACATGAGAAGAGTTTCACGGTGATATTTACAAATTCTGTAGTAAAATTAATTCCAAATTTTATACGAAATTGTTGTTGTAACAATAAAAAAAATTTTCTATCACCATTAAAGCGACTTGTCAATGTAATTACTGTATATAAATAAATATCACCGTGAAAACAAACAACAAAAAAAGTTGTTAATTAACAAAATACAAATAATTTGAGAAGAAGAAAAATAAACATGTCAATAAAATCTTTTCTGTGTAATTTTTTAAAAATAATAAGCAGACATAAAGCTTGAGAAATAAATCGAAAATTCATTTTCAAAATTCTCTCAAAAAATAATAATAATAATACACAAATAAAAACCAAAAAACGAAAATAATAATATTTACATATTAAGAAAAACGCACATACACAAACGAGAGCATCGATGATAATGATAATAATAATAATAGCAATAACAATAATAACAAATATATGTACATATCTCAATAAAACTTGGAGAAAGGTGCTTAATGTAAATTTTTTTTATATAATAATAATTAAAAGTGTTTATACAAATATTAGTTTTATACAATAAATGAAAGATATAACAGAGAAAGAAAAGATTAAAAACAAAAACACCGGCTGAAACGGTTGTTTGGATGGTTTGTACTCTGGTTTTTGGAGAAGTCAATTAGCTTTTTCTTATTTTACATACATTTTTGTAATCATATTGATATTTCACACGATGAAGAAAGAGGGGGATGTTAATAATAATTAGTGTAAAAACAAATAAATGGTCAGTTAAAAAATAAATACACAAACTGTTAGAATAATAACAATCAAAAGCACATGTGTGGAGGGGAGTAAGACCTCCAAACACATTTTGAATGAGGTATAATGTTTGTAGCGTTTACACGCTAATTTTTTTTCTTTTTCTTTTTTTGAATGAAAAAAAAAACAAATAATAATAATAAAAATGACCAGCGTTGTTGTTGTTTGAAAATTATACATGTGAGCTATAAGGTAAATCATCGGGTCAAATAATAGAGATTTTGCGGTTACGCTTTTTTCCTCGTTCTTATTTATTTACATTATTGTAAAAATAAATCCCAAAATCCAAGTATTGACGCCATAAGATGTGGATTTAAGCATAAGAACGAGGAAAAACGCTTAACCGCAAAATCTCTAATAACTAGAGTTTTTTCGAGACTAAAAAATAGTAAGAATTAAAGCAACAAAATTGATACAAAAAAAAAAAAAATAAGAAAAAAATTAAAGTTTTGTTGTAAAAAGTGGTCGATGAATTCAGCTTGTCATTTTTTTACAACAATCCAGATTAAAAAAGAAAGTAGCTATTGAAAAATGAAAAAGTGTGGAAGATCGTCACGTGAATATTATTTTTCAAATTGGGTTGTTCAATGTATGCAGCACCGAATATCAAGTACATTTTAGTAAGATATTATAATGTACATTATACTGTGTATAAAAAAAAGAGGTCGTTCAGAAGTCTGACAGGCTACTGGGGAGTTGGCCAAAAAGTTAACTGGGCGCAACCAGACTTTGCCCATTTTTTGTATTTTATTATAAAATAATAAAAATAAAAAAGTTATTCTTAATTTCCTAAACACGGGTAACACCATTCTCTTTCTTTTTTATTTACAATTTTTCGATACTCTCTAGTGCCAACAAAAATAACTGAACAAATAAGTTGGTGGGGGAGAAAAAAACATTTAATTTAATGACGACACCTCCCATTTCATTTCAGCTCAAAATGATAAAAAAAAAGTAAAAGTTTCCGCGTAAATGAACTTCTTTTTGACATAGAATCTTAAGATAACATAGAAACTTGTATCTCTCGCTTCATAAAATTTTAACTGGTTAAATGTAAACAATAGCCAAAATTTAAGAACAAAATTTCTTAATCGACATTAAATATTATGGTTTAAATGTCAAAAACTTTTTACTTTTCCTTCAATCAGTGCGCAACATTAGAATTGTTTTTGTGCATTTAATTTTTTTGAATAAAAATTTGTAAACTTAAATTTAAGAACTTTTTTATTATAGAAATAAAAGTTCCATGAAACGTGATTAATTATTATTTTTTTTAAAAAAAAGACAACAATTTCGCCAAATCGTTTGCTAATAATAATAACTTTGATTTTAAAAAATTTCACTGGGGATAAAAACAATTTTAGTGGATTAAAAGTCCAACCAACTTTTCTCGAACAGAAAAAAAGTGGAAGAAACAATGCGTCGAGTCAACAGAAACAAAATAATCTTTAGACAAAATTAAAACTTAATAATTAAACAACCGGTAACTTTTTTTTCTTCCCCATATCCAAAAACAAAAAATTAATTGTTTTTAGTTTCAAGTGTCCAACACTTTTCAAAGTGTCTTTAAAAATAGTATTCGTCAAAATAAAAACTTGTTAACAATCTGATCATTACAATACTTAATTGAATCAGGTAAAATAAAACGTAATGACTCAATTTTCTTTCCAAGTAAATCAAGGAAAGCCAGTAAAATTTTCACCCATTTTTTAAAAATTTCATCTCGTTTAAAAAGTGAATACTAATAATAATGGTACAATTACAGTTGCTAATTAATAGGACTAGAACTTAGGTTCTATAATAATCAAAAGCAAAAATTTCAAGTGTTGCATTTCTCCTTTTTCTGAATTTTCATTTCGAAAGCACCTCACTCACGATTTCATAATTTAATTAATATTAATACTAAAGAAACACGGGATTAATTCTAACAAGTTAATTAATATAAAATATTTTAAAAAATAATAATAATTGCGTATTTAATAGTAAAGATTAAAAATAAGCCTTGTTTTCTTTAACCTATTTTTTTTTTAAACAAAATCAATCATTAAAATAAAAACGTTATGCACGTACTGTAGTTAGTTTTCTTAAAAAACATAAAATTGAACCGGTAAAAGTATAAATATGCCTAACGATAAAATTAAGACGGCGTGTTGAGAGCCTCAACAATATTACTCAAATTTCAGGCTCCCTTCATTATTTATTACGGAGTATAATTTTTCTTAAAACATTATTTTACGCTTAAAATTTTTTTGAAGAAAAATGTGAATCTCAAATTCTTGAGGATTATATATCCTCAATTTGAACGTCGGAGATAATGGTAATTAGTCTATAAACAATTATCTCTCTCCAGTCGTGTCACAGTTTTGAAAGAGATCGAAGTGCTCGAAAGTCTAAACGGGGGGGTCAATGATAAAAGTTTCACTCGACAAAAATCTCGCTAAAAACAGAAAACTCGACCAACTTGAAAACGCAAAAAACAAAAAAAACTTCATGTGAGCCACAGAAAAACAAAAAATTAAAAGAAAAACTTGATTTGAATAAAAAAAAAAGTGATTTACAACTGCAACAACTACTTAAAGTTAAAAGAAGAGATCAATTTGGCTTTTCAGAGGTGTACTTCTTTTTCCCCTTTACAAGAAAAATAAAAATATACCTGACGGTGCTGCTGGCCAGATGACAAGGGAAGGAAAAAATATTAATAATAATTATAATGAACAATATGATTGCTGTGTCAATATCCGTTGGCTACAGATGCGACCAGCAGTCCTAAATTAGGTTTCACATCTTCTTCTTCAACTTCTTCTTCCATAATAATTTGTTCTTCCATGCGATTCACTACATCTTCTTCTTCTTCGACTTCTTCATCTTCTTCCAGTCTTTCTTGATTTTCTTCATCGTTTGGTCGACTACGATGATGATGATCATTACCGGGAACGTAAGCGTTTTCTTCTTCGGGCTCTTCCTCGTCTGTCTGCTCCCGTTTCATATGAATCTCTCTTTGAAGAGTTGAAGAAAGAGACAAAGAGTCTTTACGCATTTCGTTGATTTGTCGCTCCAAACTTATACGTTCTTCGTACATTCGTTCCACTTCTTTTCGAAGCTGCCGTTTACTCTCCGCATTCTCTCTTAACCGTTCTCGTTTAGTCATTTTAACAAAGTCCAACTCCTAAAAAATAAACGTTAAATTAATAAGCATAATTACATTTTTCTATTTACAAAATGTTTCCTATAGCATCTGTTTAAATCAAGAACGGCTGACGCGATTTTAACAAAATTTGATAAATAATTACTATCATTGTTTAGATATTAGCCAAAACAATCTCAATTTTCATAAAAGCATTTTTTTACTCAGTTCTAGCTGCGAGTTCCTCAAAAAAAGTGAACACCTGGTATTTGAAGCCAATATTTCTTGCAGATTTGATTATCTACTCCAGTGGCTTCTTTGTTAAGAGTCTGGTTCTATTTTGTGAGTGAGACTTTCCTCTATTTGGTTCTTTGAAAACAGATCATAAAATTAATGAAAACATTTTTTCCACTAGGGAAGTTTTTCAAATCAAATTGAAGTAAGTTTTGGCTTTAATACCAACTGACTGCGTTTTTTTTTTCTGAAGCATACTGTCACACATTCACTCGAAGATAGAACTAAGTAGGAAAAATGCAATTCCAAAAAAATACGAAATTTTTTTTGGTCAACAGGTACAAAAGTAAAAAATGTTTTCTAAAAATTAATTAACGAACGATTCGATCTATTATTTTTTTAAACTTTTACGTTCCTCCCGTCATCGATTTAGAACATTTCTTACTTTTACCAAGATATGGTCTTTTGTTTTTAACAGTTATAAAGTTTTCATAGAACAATATTTATACCTGTTGTAGCTGCTGATTTTTAATTTCACTTTTTTCAAATTTTTGTTCGAGGCTGTAGCACATGCGAGCGACTTTGCTCAAAACTTTATCTCGAACTTCCCGATCGGCCACTTCATCGTCCAATAATTGCCGAAGAAACTTCATTTCAGTATTAAAAACGTCCAATTCACCGGTAGCAGCTTGGTTATCTTTGATAAGATTCCTTGAGCCTAAAATAAAACAAACAATTTTTATTATAATTTTAACATTTTATTTCAAAGTTGACTGACTGCAAGACATTGGAGACCCCGACGCGCTGTACGTCGTGCTATCCGAAAACGTTTCATCGGTATCGGTGGAGAGCTCGATGTCCGAATACCCTCGATGTTGTTGAACGGTATTTCTAACACCGCCATTACTGCTACTGGCTATCACCGATTCAGGCACCCTTTTACTCGAATTCACCGGATTCAATCTTGGTTGCTGAGGCGGAGGAGGTTGCTGTATCTTGTTGTTGGGTCTACTCGTGGTGGGAGTAGTTGCACTGGAGCGTTGCTGTGTTTCACTCGGTGCGGATATTTCGCCTTGACTAATTTGATGTGACTTTTGTTTGGCTTGTAATTGGGCAGATGGTGGAGCCAGAGCGACATTAGGTTGATAATGTCTTTCAAATCTAAGAAATAAAGAAAAAAAAAAATAAAGATCATTAAACGTTTAAATGATTTATGTTAAACACGTTTATATTTTCTAAATAGAACCCGCGGCCTAAAAAAGTATTTCAATAAATTAATTTTTATTCCCTCTCGTACTTGGAAAAAGAAAATAAATAAAAAGTAAAAGAAAAAAAAAAAAGAGTTGCGCAATAATTGCGAGACTTCCGACTTCTGTTTCGCATCTTTTTAAGATAGAAACCAGTAGTCAAACGACTCGGAAACCCAAAAATGTCAGGCTAAAAAGTTGTAAACAACTCTTTCAACCCTCCTACAACTAACGCCGCAGGGGAAGAAAAAAATAAAATAAAAAAAGGGTTCCTCTCTCTCTCGAACTATAATTTGTCTGTGGAAACTCCAGCTGTCAGATCATAACTTATGTTCTTTCCGTGACATTCTTGGAGTCTTTTGAGACTACGAAACCGCGCTCAAACGATAATGTTTATGGGCCTCTCTCTCTTTGTGACATTTCGAAACTAACTCTCTTCCAAAAAATAAAAAAAAAAAACCATCTGCGTCGGGTTGGTCGCTGCTCTTTTGTTGTGTCACCTAGTTATGTAAGAAACTCACCTCTCGGTCTCCGATACAGGCACCACTCTCTCGGGATTGAGCAACACGGGAGGTCCTCGGCTGAGATAAGCGGGTAGAGGAGGTGGGGCACTTGAAATAAACAATAACAAATTAGTCCCTTTTACTCTTTACCTAACATTTTATTATTATTATAATATATTATGCCTTTCTCTAAGGAAAGCGGTGACGGTGTTCGGAGGCATGTTGAGATTAAATTTGCCCTCCTTCGTGGTCAGTAAGGGTGACCAAGGACGGAAGGCGGACAATCTTGATAGAGCGGTGGCGTTGGTGTGAGGATGACATGCGGAGGGAGGGTTGGGAGAGAAACCGTAATAACAGGCGACGAGCGGGTCGTACACGTAAGGGTAATACGTGTCCGCAGCGGCCGTTATCTCCGTCTTTCTTTTCTTAATCGACGACGTTGTATCTTCTTTGACCTCCAACTCTTCTTCGCCTCCTTCTTCTGCTTCTTCGTCCACTACCACACGATTCAGACAACTCTCCTCATCATCCAACTCAATAGCTTCCGCCTACAAATAATTTTAAAAAAAATAAATAATAAAATAAATGCAGCCTCGAAGATATAATATACAATTACAAAAATAATAATTATTAAAAAAGATTTCAGACGCCACCACGTATTAATACTGTAAGCTCAAAAGGTCGGTCTTTTGCCTCCTATAACTTCCTCCATCGTCCATATTACAATAATTATTATAGCCTCGACTCTTCATCGAATTGGACTAAAGAAAAATTCTTATTGATCGAAGAAACATTTCCATCTTATTTCACCCACTTTTTTTTTTCTTCCTCGTAATTTTTCTCTGGCTATAATTATTATTAGCGAAGTTGTATTTTTCTAACCTTATTAATATTATTATTATCGGAGGCGCCATATAACCCCAAAACCAATAAACATAAAACCCACCCTGAAAATTTTATTGATCGAATAAATTATTATTACCACTCGGCAAAAATATATTATACGCTGTTGCTATTAATCAATCTGTATGCTCGTATACGGTATATTATATTATACGGAATATATATAGCCTCAAAACACTTTATTTTGTCGATCGCTCAGGAAAGAAAAATTAACCTAGAAAAACCCCGAACATAACTGGGAGAAGAAAAAAAATGTAAATTTGATATAATATTTAAATGCGCCCAGACCTCGCTTTGCAACATTTTTTTTTCAAGTGCTTATGATCTTATCTCGTACTAATTTATCACTAAAATTAATATCTGTATGTTCGCTTTTCGAAGCTTATCTAGGGATGCAAAGCGACAGTTCTGGGTGTATATTATAAAAATTATATTACAGTCAATTGAAATTCAAAAAAAAAAGCAATATGAGTACGACTGTACTGTAATACTGTATTATATCAGAATGCTCAGACAATTCGGACTATGGTGTCCCAGTTATAGGTGTAGGCTACAACAAATTTCCAAACCACCCTGAGTAGTTAGCAATAATAATTTTAAAAATTTTATTCGCTTAGACACGTAATTTGTATTGCAATACATATAAAAAATAAACCAAATTTCAAATCAGATACCGGTATAAAAATTTTTTTCATAATAATTCCTAAACTATTTTATGAAAAAAAAAAGATGCTGGCACAAGGTTATAATAATAATCAGTTACCATTATTTTACATTCCCCAACCCTTCTCCCCTTCCTAATCTTATTACCAAAAGATACATAGAGGCTAATTACAATTTTTAATATAAAACGTGTCTCGCAAACATTAAAATATCTCTCTCGCGTTCATTTTTATCACGAATCAGCGCTCATTATTCATTCTTAATCCATTATAGAAATAATTGTAAACTGGGCTAATGGAAGAGGTCAAAATGAACGAAGCCTTGACTATGATTTTAATAGACGCGCGCGCACATTTTTTCCAATGTGTTAATAAATTATTCGCTGCTGCCACGTTGAACATGCAACCCCTTCTTCGGAAGGCGCCAACGAACAAGATTATATTGCCGGCGCGCCTGACGTCACAAGTCCAGTCAAAATACTCTTGTCCGACAACAACAACAAAAAAAGTTGTTAGTAAAAAAACAGGTTGCTAATCGACATTTTTGGTGTTTATATAATCTCCCCCTCCCCTACTCACCCTTCCATTCAACTTTCCATCATGAATAATTCATTAGGAAAGCCCTACCTAGCCTCTCATACAGCTATTAGTACACGAGAACCTCCATCGGTCGAATATTGAACACCTCTCAACCTCTATAATTCCAACTTTTAAACATCATTCTAGAAAACTTATTACAAGTTTTGAACCTACACAAGTTCAAATTTTGAACCCTCTATAAATGGAAATTTTGAACCTCTATAAATCCAAGTTATAACCCTGTGCAACTCGAAACCTTCAATACAGTATATAAATTCAAGTATTGAACCGCTATACAGTAAATAAAAGCTTTAAACCTGGATAAATCGAAGTTTTAATAAAATAACACGTAGCAAGTTGAGTTTTAATGACTAAATATCTATAAATCGAAAACTCAAGCTTTTAAATATTTAAGTTAAAAATCTCTGCAAATCGAATTGATATTAATCTCCATAAATCGATGTTATGAACTCCATAAATGAAAAAGATTGTATTCCAAAAAGTTTACAAATGGAATCAAAACTTATTGGGGGTACCAGCTTCCTTAAACTTTATACTGCTATTGTATTTCGTTACGTGTCTTAACAATATTTATTCATAATTATTTTCTTCTCCCTACCTAAAAAAACCCCCTATACATTTACTGTACACCCGGTACTGTTTTTACACGGGGGATACGTTCCTGAAAAACACGTGTAAAAAAAATTCGTGTAAAAAAAGTAATGGGGGAATTCTGTGATATTATATAAGGGCTACCGAAAAATACATACAGTATTATCAAATTATAATTAATACATAAATAAAGGCAAGAAAAATTTGAAAAATTCCCAAAATAAGCAAAAAATATTTTTGAAATTGGTTAAAAAACCGTGTTATTTCAAAATTTCTCATGTAAAAACAGGCTGAAATTTTATTTTGAAACCGTGTTATTTCAAATTCGTGTAAAAACATTATTAGGTATAGGCTACTGTATATAAATCAAATTTTTATTTTTTAAAAAAAAAAAACCTCAATGATATTTGGAGAAATTCGAGTTCTGGAGATCTTGACGTCTCCCAAAACCCTAGCCTAGTCAGAGGGCCATGTATATATTGTAAAATATTTATTATTATTATTAAGGTAAACGTAGAGACAATAAAATGTTTTACAACCCGCCTGCGATTGACTCGTTGTCGACGCCGTTCCAATGCTAAAGCTCGGCCTCCATTTTTATGATGGCGGCTGCTGCCGTATGCACTACCCCCTCAACCCTCAGCTCTTCTAATATTATCAAATATATTATAAAAGTGCAGCAGACACCATTAGCGTCAAATTTAATTTGCTTTTTTGCAGTCGCCAATCACGCCCATTTCGTCGCTAGAGTCCTTTCTGAGCTCTCAAAAAAATCACACTCGCACACACGCAGTTCATTCGGGACCAAAAATAAATAAAAAGATGAAGAATTATTAATTAGGTAAAGACATTTCAGCAGCTTTATTGATCCAAATTAAGAGAATTGAATTACAAATTTAGAAAGCGCAAGTTGGGTTGATCCCAAGTCTATATATTATTTGGTTTTTCCCATAACAATTATCATTAAAATGTATAAATATAGCCTACAGTATAATTATATTTTATAAGCCTTTGTTGATATTTTTTTAATACAGAATTTTAATCGAAGCTATTTAAAGCTAAACGTTTAAAAACAATTTATTAATAACCCACTTCATTTAAAATTGCGTCAGTTTAGAATAATTAAAAATATGCAAATTTTTAGAGGTACGGTATTAACTTATTTCGTTGTAGTTAATCTTGTTTAAGGAGGCTTTGTTAAATCTCGGTTAAAGAAATTTGAGCGAATCTTGTTTAAGGAAATTTGACTAAATCTTTTTAAATCTCGTTTAAAAATGTTTTACTAACTCTTTATTTTGAACTGTACATGTACAAAATCTTAAATCTCGATTCTTTTTATAGAAAAATGTCCATCCATTAGTAATTTCTTGCTATCCAATCTTATCCCCTTTGAATCCCATCAACAAACCCCCATTTTTTTACCTTCTCTCATAAACGTTATCTAAAATTCCGAACGAATCTGTCTACGTATATTAGCACATTACAACAACAAGAAAAAATCCTTGTTTAGAGATTGTCTGCAGATTTGTTTCACTGCTTCTCAGATCGACCAACCCCTTATGACGTAGACAGGTGAGGTGACCTCTATCACCTCCGCCTATGCTATCATCGGCTTAATCGACACGTAAACAAAGGCTCGTAAATAAGTTTGAGGGAGAAAAAGAGAGGTGGTAAGGGAGAGAGAGGTAGACGGAAAATATAGAAGCGTAGGAGTGGAGAGAGAGATAGTCTCCATTACACAGTCTCTCCATCGCTAATACATCTATCTAGTCTCTCAGGTCTACACACATAGTGTATTAGAAGAGTGTGTAGACTGGAGGAAGACGAGAATAGAGAGAGAAAGCTGCAAAAAATAAATAATAGTACATCACGCAACAAACAACAATACTTTTTTTATATAAAAAAAACAGGTTTTACCTCATTTTTTTAACATAATTTTTGATTTTATTCGAAATTTATTGTGTTTTTGGTTTTTAAAAAAATGTGTTTAATGGCTGATTCTTACTCTTTGAAACATTGTATTTAGTAAGTGCTCAAGTCTTTCGCCATTTGTTATTAATATTGAACCGTTCCCATAAAATGTTTGCCTCAGCCGGAAATGATATTTCTAAACTTTTAAAAAAATATATACCGGTACCGGTACTGTATGTTTTGTGATCATTTTGCTGTTATTCTTAGGACTTTACTTTACCGGAAGTAGACGGCATAATGCGTCAACTTACAAGTAATTTTTCGGGCCATACTAATACAGTAAAACCCGTTTACAGTGCGCCCGCTTATAGTGCGAACCCGCTTATAGTGCGCTTTTTGCCCGGTCCCTTGGACAACGCCATTGGAGCATGTGTTAAAAAAACCCGCTTAAAGTGCGCCCGCTTATAGTGCGAACCCGCGTACAGTGCGACCATATTTGGCTCCCCAGAAACTAAAAGCCTCTATAATACGCCCGCTTAAAGTGCGCTCCACCTAAATGATTTTTTTTAAAAATTTATTTAAATTATAGAAATTTTAAAAATTGTGAACTTACTTTCTGGGCAGATTTTTCGTACTAATTACAGTTTGCATGTAAGAAAAACCAAAAAAAAATGGATAAAAAATATATTTTTGAGTAAATGTTTCGTTTCACTCAGAAAATACTTTAGCATTTTCCGGATATAGTGCAAAACCGCTTATAGTGTGAATTTTTTTCGGTCCCTTGAATCGCACTATAACCGGGTTTTAATGTACTAAACCATACAGAATGATACTTTATTTGAAATAGAATCATTGTGAGCTATACAATACTCGTTTGAAGCCCCACGAGACGAGTGTATGGTTGTAATGTGTCGTGGCCGTTTGCTGTCGTCACTTCGCACAATTATTATTTTATTATGATAAGAAAAATACATATATATTTTTTGCTATGTTTATGAAGAGGTGTTAAAGCAATGTTACAGAGTGGGTGGAAATTTAAAGAAGGGTAAGCCTCGTCAACACTTTCAGCACTTGAAATATTTATTTTATTAAGAATTTCTTTTCGAAATTTTAGTTTTGAAAAAGAAATAATTTTTTTGTTAATTATTTTTACTTGGCAAAAATTTTAATTTAATTATTTATTAAATTTTTTTTTGCCTAACTATTTCCGCTTTTTTTTTACGTCATTTGAATGACAGGACTGGAATGCAGTTTAGATAATTAATTAAAAATCTTAAGCTTATCGTAAAATTTTATTTTTTTAAAATTAATTAATTAACTTTTTATTTACTTTAACATTGAACTTCTTTAAATTAATTGATTAATAAGATATATTTTTTTACATTTAAATTTAATAGAAATAATAATAGTAATTATGAAAAAGTCTCAAAATTCTTACATAAATAATCTAAAAATATTTCTTCCCAGTAAAAAAAAAAGACAATGCTAATGTTGTGATTGACCTCGTTCAACCCTTTAACACGCATTCAACTCAAGTACATTGTATAATCATCACGTGGTTGAACGATGATAATGCAAACGCTTTTCGATATATCGTAACGCTACGATGATGTCATCATAAGGTGTTGCAGCTTATTGGCGTATTGTTATTTCACCATTTAAAAGTGGAAAGAGTTATAATTAGAAAACACGGAACTAAAATTTTTTAAGGATATCGATGATCGAAGAGAAGGGGGAGGGATTAGAATTGGGTGCACGAAAAGGGGTGCATGAAATGGGGTGGCGGGAACAATAGAGAGCGATTCATCGACATTTAAATTACACTCTTTCATCGATATTATTTACATTTAAATCGAGCCACATATTACTATATTTATGCCCTAACTTCCGGTTATCGACCTTATTTTCTTCATTTCCGGTATTTCTAACCATTAAAATGCCATTCTAAAAATAATAATAATACTGCATGTAACTCAAATAAAAAATTTTTAAAAAAAATTAACCTAGTTTAGTGGATTACGTTTAATGGTAGAGGTAAGGTGTTTTAAAATTGGTTGGCGGATGCGCGCCAGACTCATTTTCAGAAATACAAAACTCATTTTGTGCCGAACTAGGCTCATTTTGAGCCGCAGTAAACTCATTTTAAGCCGCACAATACTCATTTTGAACAGCATTATACTCTCTTTCCACCGAATTTGTCAAACCGATTGGCGAGGTTTCTTTCGATAGCTGCATTCATTAAAAGTCATATTTAAGACCAAAGTCAAAAGTATTATTGCAAGGTCAATTCAAAATTTTATAATATATGACTTCTAATTTGTTTCTGAATGCAGCTTTCGAAAGAAACCTCGCCAATCGGTTTGACAAATTCGGTGGAAAGAGAGTATTAGACTCAATTTGAGGCAGACTAGTCAGTCTCATTCTCAGTCAAACTAGATTCATTTGGAACCGTACTAGACTCGAATCTTTTATTACTCGAACGAATACCGTTTTTCACTGTGAATTCTTCAAAGTTTAATTTTCTTCGTGATTCATAATAATTATTTTCAAATAAAAATGAGGTTAAAGTGAAGCAGTTAAAATCAAGTTTCTCGTTAAACCGGGTTTAAAAACAGGATAATAATAATTATTATGGAACAGCCTAATTTTAAGCTAATTAGGTACACCTAATACTGTTTTTACACGGATTTTTTTTTACACGAATTTGAAATAACACGGTTTCAAAATAAAATTTCATTCTCTTTTTATACGAGAAATTTTGAAATTACACGGTTTTTTAACCAATTTCAAAAATATTTTTTGCTTATTTTGGGACACGAATTTTTTTTTTTACACGTGTTTTTCAGGAACGTATCCCCCGTGTAAAAACAGTATTAGATGTATTATAAAAATAGCCCACCAACTCTTACGTTACGCTAATTATTTACGTATAATTGGTCTATAATAAACACGTTTGCTGGTGCCAACCGCTGTTATCATTCAAAGTTTGAAACATTATTACTGTGCAGTAGTACTATAATTATAATATTAAAAAAAAAAGTTTAAAAAATTTACATAATACGTGTATGAAAAAACTTTTATACCACAAATTTTTTCAACTCGGAAAAACAAATTTCTATGAAAATATGGTAATTTGTATGCAAACGAGTTTCGTAAATTGACAATAATAACCAGTTTTAACCCCCCAAAAAAATGTATGACATTAATGAAGGTTGGAATAATAATATGCAAATGCATCACGTACAAATTAATATGAATACAGTATTTTAAGGACATTAGGACTTGCGGGGCCATCGCAATTCCAACCGTATAACATGTGTTCTATTTTCCGATTTAAGCAGAGTTTGTGCTCAAATTTATGCCCGATTCCGCGTTAGACAGGTTCTCCGCTTTAGAAAATTATTTTAACATTGCGCTGCCAACTTTTTTTGTCCGTTCTTACAGGTTTCCGCCTTAAGCAGATTTTACTGTTTATAATGCAAAGTATTTTTTTTTGTGCGTAGCGTCGATAAAATAAGATTTAATTTGGCGTTACATAAAAATGGTTCGATGATATTTTTAGTTTATCAAAATGCACTAAATGACCTGCGTGAATGATGTTTTCTGACCAGCAGAAACGGCGATAAAAATCAGGCAGCGACCTTTAACCTTTCGCTAATTAATATTAAAAGTTTGACGAGGTCACTTCACTTTCAAACAGACCCCATTATAATATACAGTACGTACCATAAATCAATATTCAATATACAGTGTAATATGTACACACACGCCAAGAGTTCAAACTCTTTTTAATTTAAGGAGTTTGCGCTCGATCCGTTCGCACGCATCCGCATCTAAGGATTAAATCGATAAATTTTAATCTAGATTATGATCTCACCTAATAGTATAATCACAAAAAAAAATAGTGTTATCACGTTACGTCACCATGAGCTATGATTTGTATTTTTGCTTACCGCGCATGCGCAATGATTAGAAAAACGCAAATAATTTAAAAAAACGCAAATTTCTTTTTTGAAGTGATTTTTGTTTTCCATCATTTTTACGATCAATAATTATTTCTTTCTACACGCAAAAAAAAAGCAAGCAGAGGATTGATTAGCGTTATTAGTGTAGTGAGCGAAGGCAAAGGCCGCTCACTCGGTATAATTAACGGTGGAAAAACAGGGCGTTACCCTAACTCCTCCTAATGGCTCCCTTCCAACAACATTCCCTTACATATTTATCCCTCAACCCACCTACTAATCGCTTAAGTGTGCAGGAATGATTTTTCCTAGAGCTGCATCCACACTATGTCCCATTGGAAAACACGCAGTGTACATCTCTAGGTGAGTGAGTCAACTGAAAACCTTAATATTTTTATAACAATTTGTATAGACATTTTTAAGGTTTACATTTGACTCACCCTGTAAATTATTGTTAATAAGGCAAGTAAATCACAAAATTATTGCAAAATAATACTTGTATTTTGCAAATTTATCCTAAACTTTACTTTAATAAACAAAATGTGTTCTATTTTCCGCTTTAAGCAGGGTATATCATCGCTTTGTTGTTTGAAATGCACCTTCGTTTCTGCCTTTGACAGGTTTGTCGCCTGAAAGCTATTTTAATATTGCGCTTCTAAATAATTTACGTCATTCATTATTTTTTTTTTCTATAAATTGGCATTATAGTGGAGATTGTGCTTAATGTATGGCGCGCCGCCTGGAGGAAGAGGCAGAGCTGGGTGCGAATTGTTTATGGTTCCAAGGAGACAAACGCACTTAAATGTCAAAAAGAAATGCCATAAAAACAAAATAATAATAATAAAAATAAATAAATAATATAAAAGTGAATGAAGACTAGACTTCGTCCTACACCCTGTACTATCGCATTACATGCAATTACTTTACATTTTATCCCTTCGTAGAACATTAACCCAACTTTAACCGGATTTAATGAGCAAATTTCCATTTTATGACGAATTCAAAGAATAAATATCGACTTTAAACAATTTCGATTTATTAAAATTTTAATGAATTTAAATTTTAATGGGTTTATTTCAATTTAATTAAATTTTAATGGAAAAATTTCAATTTAATTAAATTTTAATGGGTAATCTCAATTTTGGTCGAATTTAATAGCTAAATCCTGATATTAAACGAATGAATTTCATTAGTAAATCTCGGTTTAATTGGATTTTGACGAATGTTGTTTTTTTTTTTTTTTTTTGGATGTTGATATTAATTTTTGATGAAAAGGCGTTGCTCGACAGTGTTGTCACACGTTCGGTGGCGCACGCCTTGAATATTAAATCACATTAAAATCATTTTTTTTGTTTAGATTTTTCATTTTAAAAAATATTTTCTTTTAAAAATAATGTACAAATTTTTTTTTATTTTGATAATATTAATGGTAATGGCGCGAGAGTTGAATAATAATATTGCTTTTCTATCTTTTTCTAATCGTCGCCAAAAACTTTACAAGCATTTTAATTGCTGCTTTTCCAGTGTACATTATAAAAAAATGCCAAACATTCAAAATTCTTCATTCTAAAAACATTCGAATTTAACCTTGTTGTTTATCCGGCAAACAAAAAAAAAAGAAAAAAAAAACTTAAATAAATAAATAAAAATGTGTACCAAAATAAAAAGTTGTTAAGACGAAAAGGAAAGTCACGTGACGACGTAAGAAAGTTTGTTTCCGAACTTGTGTCCTCATTGAGTATTGACAACCTAATGCACTTACTTTGTGAACACCCCCTCTAAATACCCATCACGAAAACAGAAAATAAAACATCCCACATATGTATTATTAGGAGCGTTCAAAAAGTACATCAATAACTGAATAAAAAAATTCCAGCTAAAATTTTTTTTTATTTAATCTTTTCTCTCGTTAATAATTATAATAATTAATCTAAGATTTAGGAATTTTATTCTTGAATTACTGTTTTTTTCATTCTTACGTTATTTTATTTTTTTATTGTTTGAATGGTGACGTCATTAGAATAATGCCTTGTCTAGACTTTTGTCTCGCACCGTACATTATCATTCGAATAATGTTAAAAGTCTAGTCATAGGTGTTGTTTACGGCGCTCGCGAATGTCTACACTAAATTTGCTTTTACGTTATTATTTTCAGCTCAGTGATTTAGTTTTATTTAATCCCGGTTTTCAGCTCATTAAATCAATGTGAATAATCTTATTTAATATGCTAACCAAAATTTTACATCAAGTTAAAACAAGCAAAAAAAAAATATTATTAGGAAGGGTTAAACTGAGTTATCGTAGCTTCGTTAAGAAGAAAAAAAAATGGATTTAATTAAACACCGTCTCACATTACACTCGCACTTTTTTCAATAGAAATATTCTTAGAAATAAATTCTTATCGAAATTTCGTCATCTGCTATAGCCTATTGAGCAAGAAGAAAGCATCAGACGTAAACAACAAAGTCACATGATTTTTTTTTTATTCTCACGTGGGCCCATTAATTTTGCCGTAAAAAAAGTTTGCGTCACGAGAAAAAAAAAAAAAATGGCACAGCGTCGCCAGCCACGCTCGAGCAAATTCCTCATCATCTAATCCTAATTCCTAATTAGAGAAAAACTGTCTATTACAAATTTTCTTAAAAATGATAAATCCCCCAGAAAGTTTGGCAGCACTGCGTATATCAGTGTTAACAAACTCAATTCCCTGCCCAAACAAATTCCTTAACAAATAAAAAGTGTAAATAACCATAACAAAGTACGAAATAATCCCCCAGAAAGTTTGATAACACTGCGTATATCTGGTTAAACACTCTCAGTGTCGCCAACTCCCCATCCCAAAAAATTATTTATCTAATCCCTAATAAACGAAATAAATTAGCGTGAACGCCTACAATACTAATTGCGCTTAGTTACAGTGATAAATTCCCCAGTAGTTTGATAACACTGTGTATGTCTGGTTAAGACTGTCAATGTCGCCAACTCCACGCTCCAACAAATTCCTCCTTAAATCCTATAATTTAAATAAAAGATGTAAACGCGTATAATACTAATTTCGTAATGACGTATTGTTTATAAATAGTGATAATGACGCTATTAACCTTGTACAAAAAATCACACGTTTTTTGTTTACTATACTTTAATTGTTTTACGATGGCTTCCTGCTTCTCCTTACGCCCTCCCCCCTTAAACAGCCTTCACATGACTTTCCGATCACCCCATTCACCCACTTAGAAAAAAATCAAAACACTTTGCGCAATCGCCAAAGCGTAGGTTAAAAAGTGCGCGCATGCGTACATCCACTAATTTTCATTTAATGACTGAAACCGTTAAACTAGATCAGTTATGATGTCATATGTGACCCACAGCTGAAGTTTAGACACGTGCAGCTTGTGCGCATGCGTAGTTTGGAACCGCCCACTTTTATTATAGGAGATTTCTTAAATATTTTTTTTTTTTAAATTTAAATCGCCCCGATTTAAATATTTAAGTTACAAGGTTTATCTAGATATTATTCTAATCAATGAGAACTCCTCGATTAACAGGAGAGATTGCGGTAGATCCGCGTTGCTTCGCACGGATTAAAAATGAAGTCATCTACGCGTGCACAATCGAGATTAGGCGATTGGCTCATATGGAACACATTGTTACGTCATCAAATAATATTTGCATTCCTTCGTAATAAAAAAAAACTAACTGATTTTTAAACCCAAATAAATAAAACAATTTAAAGCAAAAAAAAAGCGATTAAAAGCAAAACAAAATTGATTTAAGGCAAAAAAAAAAAAAAAAAAAGACTGCTTTAAAACAAAACAAAAAAAAACTGATTCAAAGAAGGAAAAAAAATTATTCAAAGCAATAAAAAAAAACGCTCTACAGTACTGTATATCCCAAAAAAAAAATTAAAGCAAATAAAAAGCGAAACAAAATTGATTTAAGGCAAAACAAAACAAAAAAAACCCTCAAATTTAAAACCAAAATAAGAAAGAAAAAAAAAATAAAAAAAAACCTATTCAAAGTAAAAAAATGATTCAAAGCGGGAGGAATATCGATTCAAAGAAGAAAAAATTTTAATTCAAAGTAAAAAAAAAATTAAAGCAAAAAGAAAGAAACCTTTGAAAAAACATGTAACTGTAGATGCTTCCGAACTACAGAAAATAAAAAGTTTTTAACAATAATATTTTTAAAAAAATTCTTTTTACAAAAAAAAAAAAAAATACGAAGATTCAAAGCAAACTTTAATGTTTTAATATAATACTGTATTAATGTTATAAATTCCCAATTACAAAGCGATTGAACGCGACGTTCTCTCCTGCGCATGCTCATAAAGTATCCCTAATAATAATTTATCAGTCAGAAGATCAATAATAACAATAATGCTTTGTATAGGTAGGGGATGGGGGGATGAGTGTTATTGTTATCTGGCCCTGCATGTGTTTGTATGGGGGATGGAGGGTGCGATCCACACATCCTGCGCGCAAGGTCATCATCAATGGACTTCAATCACCCAACAAACATTGTTATAAATCAAAAATACTGCATTACAAAACAAAAACATGAGTTTTTTTTATCTGCTCCTCCGCCTACTTTTTCAGACTACTGTAATAAAATACAAAAAATGGCTATCGGCGGATTTTGCTTTGCTCGTGTGTTTTGTTGCGACGCGAGCGGCAGGGCGCGGGAGGGAGAAGACGTCAAAAAGTACAGGAAGATAAGAGAATTAAGCGTGAAAAACAACAAAAAACATTTTTTTTTTTTTTAGAAAAAATAAAAAAAAAGTGAAAACGTTTAACAATTATCTCTCACGACTCAAAATAATAATATATAAAAAATGGCTTCCTCATCTTCTCCTATTTTTTTTTTTTTTTTCCCCAACAACAATCGTAGGGGGTTGATCCACAACGACGACGACGAATGGAGGAAATTTCTATTTCCTGGATTTTCGGATTCGTCTCTTCTTAAATACGGAAAGGTTATTACCCCGTTTAGTTGTTTGTTTTTCCGATGACACCATTTTTATATTATACTGTACAATCGTATACCATCTTCTTCTTGTTCCCCCATGCGCAGGGTGTAGTGTAGCGAATGACGAGCGCCGCGTCTGCGCTCTGACTCGACTTGAGTGACGTCAGACGCGACGACTGCCAACGCTTTTTTCGCCGGCTGCCGACGTCACTCGTCTATCTCCCACGCACGTGCGAAGGGGCGGTCCGAAAGTGCATGCAGGACACGGTTTCCGTACCACAACCACTATGTTGTTTTGCTATTTTACTTACTTTTTTTTCTCCCTTTTGCTTGTTTATTTTGTACAAGGTCGAGATAAAGACAATCAAAGTTAAGAAACGTTTCACACGTACCAAACTTCCCTTGAAAAGAGATTTACGGATGATTGGGATGTTAATTAGTCGCCATTTAAGTTTTAAATAGAAGTTTTTGTGAATCTTGTTTAATAAATCTGGTTTACGGAAACTTTACTGAATCTAATTTTAAAGAAATTTTAGTGAATCTGGTTTAAGGAAATTTTAGTTAATCTCGTTTAAAAAAAATTAATAAATCTTGAATATAAGGGATTTACTAAATTAGTATTGAAAAAAAAACCAAACGAATATTTTGACTCCAATGGATTTCCGTAATCCCATAACATACTGTAGGCCTACATAATTAGGTATTCCCTATTATAATGTCCTATTCCAAATTCTAAGAAACAAACAATATTCTACTGTATTAAATTCGTAATTAACGGTGTCAAGTATAATCATTAATTACGTGAGAGAAAAAAAAAGCTATTAAAAATTAAATATGTTTTTAATAATAAATCCGAGGGAAGAGAAACTTCCAATTGAAATTTTGTGTGAAACGGTTTAGCATACAAGTGCGAACATCCCTCACACATCAACAACACACCAACAACGACCAAAATCAATTTACTCAACATCTCTATGGCACACTGTATGTGTTACTGTGTGTGGATAAAAAAAAATACCACACGCCGCGCTCAAGGATATCTGCGCATGACGTCATCACCGCCGCTCAATACCAACGCCTCACACACACGCCGACCTCAAGGATATCTGCGCACAAACACGTGTCCAATCTCACTCCACGCGCATCACGTCATCATTATCATTCTACCGGTAGTGTAGGGGGAAATTTTTTTTTTTCATTAAAACCTCGCTTTGAATGGAGATTTAAGAACGCTATTATTGCAAAATGTCAACAAAGCGCCCTTAATGCGGGAATCTATCGTAAATAATGGGATTCAAAGTGTGAATCAGTTTATCGTATAAAACCAACGTACATTTCGGGATATCCGTTCCGAAAAACGAATGAATTGCAAGCGCCACGAGTAATAACCAGGAACCGGTATTGTGTTAAAAAAAAAAAATAAATAAAAAAAAAAAAACAACCAGTTTGGTGTTTGAGTCTTTGAGATTAAGAAAGAAAAGAAAAAAAAAAAACAGCGTTGTTTACGTTTTGAGTTTTGCTGCTGCAATCTTTATTTCAAGCCTAACCATTTAAAATTAGACATACCGTATGTTGAGAAGGACTTGCGTCTAGACATTAAAACATTCGACAGTTTCAATCCCGTCTCTCTCTCTCTTTCTCTCACTCATTCCTTTTATACATATAAAATGTACAATAATAAATTCCAAAATCCTTCACAAACACAAGATACAATACCGGTATGAATAATATTGTAGAAGATAGGCAGCGCAGGATTTCAGCTTCCTTTGAACCCAAGGCCAAAATATTTTTTAAGCCCAACTCCCATTGCAATAAAAGTTAAGATATTGACTTCCGGAAATAATAATTATTATATTCTAACTCCATCTCCCAGCAACACAACAATATTGACGCAAGTTTGGAACACTTAACACCTCCAAAAACAATTTAATTTTTTAAAGACAATTAAAAACAATGGAAAATTAAGCTCTTTTTAAATAAATTTAACAGACTTTTTAGAATAGTTACGAAATTGTTTTAAAAAATAAGAAATCTTTTTTTCGAAAAACGAAAAAACTTTTTTAAAAAAACTAAATCAAAAATTTTTTTTTAAAGAAAAGACTTTTCAGAAATGTTATGAAATTTTTAAGAAAATTGAGAAATTTTTTTTTTGGAAAACTAAAAAGCTTTTTTTTTTTAGAAAATGGTGCATTGTTTAGTTGGCGACAACTCCGAAATCTAAATCAATTACTAACTAAACAAGAGTCAATATTTTAAGAAAATAGACAAATTTTAACTAAATTTTTAAAGCGGTTTCTCATTTTTTTTATTTGGTGGAAGAAGCTTTCTCGGCTTTGAGCCCTTCTTCAATTCGTATGCCCTAGACATTTGTGTTATTCATCTAGGCCGACGGGCAGGCATAAAGTACCCTGGGCGACATCTTTAAAGCACAAAAAAAAGAATAATAAAAAAAAAGAGTACGGTAATAAAGAAATGAATGAATGATTGAGTGAGAAGGGGGTAAACAAAAGAGCCCCTTCCTCCTCCTGCTCATCATGGATCACAGTGAAAAGGCGTTAAGAGATGAACGACGTAAAAGGGTCAAGTTCCCCAGAACCCCTTTCCAGCGCCCCCCGTGGTCTACCAACGCTACTCGGAGGTGATCATTCACCATCAGCAGCTGCTCCACACACACACACAAAAGAAAGAAACAGACTTTGTTTGTGCTAAGGTCCTCTACTAGCTTAGGTCCCACCCCAACCCCTTCCCCCCCGCTCTCTTTTCACCTTTTCAGGTAAACCACTCCCTGAATCTCGCTCCTTAATTCCACTTTGCATTTGAAACGCAGGGTGCGCGAGAGGAGGTGCGCGGTGGGAGCGGAGGTGTATATATAGATAACCTAAAGCCCCACTAATAATAACAAAAAAAATAAAATTGGGAACTTAAAGGGCCCCCCTCGCGACGCACCTGGATCTCTCGTCTGACGATTCTGTGGAAATGGTTACGAGACACCCTCCACTTCCCACACGCAGGGGGAGAATGAAACAGGGGTGGAGGGACATTAAATGGGGTCGACGGAGATGATGGAGAGAGAGAATTTCCAGAAAAGAAGAAACGTTTCTCAAAGAAATTTAAAACTGACCCTTCAACCACCACCCCCTTCCTCTTCCTCCCTCCCTCAGAGGACCCTCCGTTCGCTTTAAACGAACCCAGCTTTAAGCACCCAACCACACCCAAAAACTACTTCGGACCCAAAAACCCCGAGAAGATTGGCAAAAGGTCAGAGGGTAGTGTGTTATGGGCCATTAGATCAGTACGAGTAACAGGGGGAGAGGAGGTTGGTGAGGAAGTAGGGGTCTAGTAAGGGGAATGGGTTCGGCTTAATCTAAAATCTTAATCTGGTTTTAATCGCGACAAAAATTTAAGAGCACTTAGATCAGTGTTTCGCAACCTTTTTTAGATCATGCCCCATCTTGAGACTTAAAAAATTCTGATGCCCCTTCCCCCCTGATAATAAACAAGCTCCGAACTTGCGATGCGCGAAACTTTTGTGATGAAAAAGAAGAAATTTAGCAGTTTTTTTTTTTTTGGTAAAAAAAGAACAAATTTAGCACATTTTTTAATTTAAAAAAAAAAAGGAAATTTAGCCCATTTTTTTGGCGGAAAATAAAAATTTAGCTTCATTTTTTTGGTGAAAAAAAACAACTTTCGCCCATTTTTTGGTTTAAAAAAATTAATTTATCCCATTTTTGACGAAAAACAACCAATTCAGCTTTTTTTAAATAAAAAATAACAAATTTAGCCCAATACTGTATATTGAGAAAAATAACAAATTTAACTCATTTTTTGGTTAAAAAAAAAATAATAATAATGAATTTAGCCAATTTTTTTGGTGAAAAACAAATTTAGAACATTTTTTTGGCAAAAAAGAAAAAATTTAGCCTATTTTTTGGGCAAAATAATAAGATTTCTAACAACTTATATCAATTTTGGCTAAGCCATTGCCCCCCTAAACGAATACAATGCCCCACGTTGAGAAACAGGGACTAAGATGATTTTTGGTTTTGTCGAGTATGTTAGAGACTTACTTTGTGAACAGCACTTTGCATTTGATTTCACGAAAACAGTGTACGAAAACAACGGTGGCGTTCGTACGCAGCGTTCCGAAAGTAAGATACATTTTCCTCCTCCCATTTATTTTGTTCCGGAACTTACGTTAACGTTTATACCCGAGTTTACAATTCATAAATTTCTCAGATTTTATTATTGCTGTAATTTTCTTCAAAACAATTTTGTTAACAAGTTGCGCACGAAAATTTCAAAATTTTTGCCTACAAACATCTAAATTTTTGTTTAAAAAGTTATAACTTTGCCTAAAAAATTTCTATTTTGCTTAAAAAATTTCAAAATTTTCCTAAAATTGAAAAAATAAAACTAGATCAACGGAAATTTTGATGGCGATGTCTCTCCACGCTTCATAGATCAGTTGCAGAAAAAAAGAAAAGCGAAGAAGAAGAAAAAAAAAAGAAAAGAAAAATCGTAAACATAAATGTCGAAATAAATCAAAGTTTCTCCTCCTTCCCTTCGTTTTCTCCCCCTTAAATCTCTGAGAAAAACTACTCTTGAGAAAAAAAGTTCGGGAGAATTCATTTAGAACCATATTATATGCAGCAACAAAAAAAAAAAGAAGAAAAAGATGGCGGCTCTTTTTTCTTCTTTTTCCCCCTCCATCCCCAACGCCCTCTACGCTACACTTGCGCTTTTATTATTATTAAACTTATGTCACACATCGCAAAAAAAAAAAAAACACGTTTTTAAAGGTTCCTAGAAAGACACCTTGCGTTCAAAAAAGCAATAATTTCGGTTCAAAAAAAAAAAAAAAAAAAAGAACATAAAGAGACGGTGGCGCCTCCTATTTCTACTTCACCGAGAGAGACGAACATTCAGTCGAGCGTTGTTTGCTCTTCCATACCTATCGTACACTCCATCTACACCACTGAGTTTGTTGTCCTAAAAAAGCACAAAAAAGGGGTGTATGCACACGTGCTATGACGTCACACAACTTGCTCGTACCACAAATCCATTTTCTTTTGTGGTGTTCTGCACAAAACTACCAACCCCATTAATATTGAATTTTTCCCAAGTATTTGAACTTGTAGAAAGCAACCAGCATATTAAGACTTCCCAATGGGGTTGGTAGCTTTCAAACCAATTTTCATGTATATTTTATTAACAATTTTCTCAGTAAACTGTAAATGTTGTGTTTGTGTGATGCATGTGGGTTGGCAGGTTTTATGCAGAACACTTGTATCCAATTAAAGCACCTACGCTGGAGCGTAATTAGGATCAACACTCCTTCCTCTTCCTCGCCTAATTACCATAGGTGAACATCACTGCGTTGACACCAACATTAACTCTATCTAGAACGCTATAATGGCGGAAAAGCGCATGCATTTCGAGCTCCAAAACCTATCATAAACCCTGCTTAAAGCGAAAAATAGAGCGAGCGTAAAGTTGAGAAAGCACAAATATGTTCGAATTGCACTACAAATTCCCACTTACCATTTTTTACAAAAGAACAGTATTTTTACTAAAAACTGCGAAATACAAGTACAGTCACCCCAAAAATTATTGGTACCGGTAATGCATGTTTTTTTGAATTTAAACTAAAATTAAATTAAATAATTAAAAACTGAAATATGAATACATATACAATGCATTATTAAAACGTTTCCCAAAATTTGAATGGATTTGAATAAGCGATAATTAAATAAACTTAAAAAAACAGAAAGTAAACAAACAAAAAAGTATTGGCAATCATTGGTTCTATAGGGATTGTAAGCAGGGGATTTTTGACATGCTGGAAGAAAAACATTTCTCCAGTAAAAATTATTTGCCATTAGTTTTTCTTTTTTGGCGCATCATATTCTCAATGTTACGAAAGTCATGGTGTCATAAAATTTTTCCCAAAATATTGGCGTAAAAGGGGTAACTATTATTTTACAATAATTTTAGTGGTTTATTTCGCTTCATATTGTTTTACAGGGTGAGTCAAATGAAAACCTTAACAGAGCCTATACAGTAACTTGACAAAAATTAAGGTTTTCAGTTGACTCACCCTCGTCTATTATTTTGCGCTTCCTGTTTAAAGCGGAACCTTGTAAGCACGATTCCGCTTTACATAGGTTTTACTGTAATAATAATAATTATTGTGCAAAAAGGATAAAGCTGCAAGCTCATGCAAAAGCAACTCAAAAGCATGCCCTTAAAGCATGAAGAGAGCGAGGGGTTGAGGTAGAATGAGGGGGTTAAGTATTAGGTGGAGGTGGCTGTGGTGCTCGAAGGTCAATCGTTGGTATTGAAGAAAGTCACGTTCAATCGTCAACGCATCGTTTGCACAAAAACTTTGATTGATTAACAACCTTTGTGTTCAGGAAAAGCAAAATTCCAAACCTCATTAAAATCACATTAAGCAAAATTAGAAAAAAAAAATTATTATCATTAATTAATATTTAAAAATATACGTATATTTTTTTTCCTCCGGCAACTTAATTAAATGTGATGAAAATGAACCGTTATTTTATTATTATTATTATTACTCTATTGGAAAATGAAGCCAAAAACATGTTTGTTTGATCGATGAAACACAATTTCCTGACATACAAAAAGAAGGCGAAGAAACCATACTGTACGCAGAAGAAAGCACGCTGTACGTAGCAATAGTCTGAACTACACACATCAATACAGTAATATTATACAGCACTCTCTACCCAATCGCTAATAATATTACAGTATACAAATTACGTTAATATTTTTTGTTAATCCATTAAAAATCTCATCGAAGAGAACTGGAAAAATCAAGGTAGGCGGGTGCATGAAGATGAAGGACACCGAGAAAGATTTACATTACGTCCAATGGAGAGAGATTTACGAGGGCTATTTATTAAGTAAGTTTCCCTCATCTAGAAAAATCAAAATAATAATTTCAAAATTACAAACAATATTTATTTTCCTTTGTACTGTACACTATTTTTCTCCATTCACTGTAATTTTTACCCCTTTCGAAGCATTTTTGGTACCTAAAAAACAGCTTTTTGGCAATCACCTCGTAAAAATCGGCCGCTAAATTTCGCCAATCAACTTTTTTTTAATCAATTTTTTTAAAATTTATTTGTTAATTCCTTTTCATGAATATTTTTTTGATGTTTAAAATTTTTTTTTTTTTTCAATTTTTTTTGTCAATTTTTTTTTTGCGAAATTTTTGTCACTTTTTTTCCAACATTTTTTATCAATTTTTTTTTACAATTTGTTTTTAATTGGTTTATCAATCCTTTTTTATTAGTTTATTTCAAGTTTTTTCAATTTACTTATTAAAATTGACAAATAAATTGATCAGCAAAAATTGGCGGCAGCTTTTTACAAAGTGGTTGTCAAAAAGCTGTTGTTTAGGAACCGGAAATGCTTCGAAAGGGGAGAAAATTACAGCGTATGTAGAAAAATAGTCTACAAAGACAAATAAATATTGTTTGTAATTTAGAAATTATTATTTTGCTTTTTTTTGATGAAGGAAACTTACTTAATAAATAGCCC
>JAQGAY010000150.1:0-44179 GCA_034698085.1 Polydesmus angustus | reverse complement strand
CAGAAGTCTCCCCCTCGCTTAGTTTTTAAGTTATAAGGCTGAGAAGTCTCAAAAAACTGTATTTTCAACGTGAAATTCAAGCTTAAAATGATAAAAGTGAAACAAATGACTCAAACTGATGAGAGGGAGACTTATGGACCCCGGAATTGTGTTCCTGAGGTCATTTTACATCTAAAAAGTCACTTTTAATTTAATCCATTTTTTATCAGTTAAATGTAAAAGAAAGAAATTTGGCTAAACCGTGAGTTCGCTCTAGTGTCTGGACCCATCTGAGCTTCTAACCATTCCAACAAAAAGCAGGGAGCATGATTGTGATCAGCGGCAGTTAAAGTTTCCACTTTCCACGAAATGACGGAACAGCTAAGGCAGGGGAATGTGCTCCAAGTTTGCCAAAACTGAAGCAGAAGCCATTTCGAAAATGCGGTAGATTCTCAGTGTCGATGTCAGGGTCACATTGCACTTGAGTTTTCAAATTAAAAGTTGTTGATGGCCATCTTTTCACTAACGCCTGATCGTCTTTGAACCGAAAGTACGTACGACTTCGAATATCATGCTATAAATTCAAAACACTGTTCACCATATCTTTAAACTTGTTACTTTATTTCATGACGAATCTATCAATAGATAATAATAATTATCAAAAGGAAGTTCAATTACACAATCCAATACAATTTTTGCCACATATAAAAATATTTTTGAAAAACGATTTTTCGCTCAAAATTTAGTTGTAAAAAAGTACAAAAAACAAACGAACAAATTTCAATTATTAATTAGGTAATTATTTAAAACATATTATTACACAGTATAATTTTTTGTATAAAAAATTTTTTTACTTGATTATCATCGTACGTCATTAAAACACGAAAAAAAAAAATGGAAGAAAAATAAATCATCAATGAAATTAATTATTGATAATACATTGTATTCAATGTTTTTTTAAAAAAAAGACCCAATTATCACAGATTAAATAATTGCTGACTGTGAGAAATGGTGTGAATATAAAAAAACTCATTTTAAAAATTATTGTTCCGCACACATTTGATTATTAATATTTGGTCCGCATTACTTATAATAAATTTGCTTCACCTCTCAAAATATTAAAAAAAAAAGAAAAATATTTCTACAAATTATCATTGTTAAAAATTCGTTCCCAAAGCTCACCTCTGACGAAATCATTCAATAAGCCACTATAACATCCAAGGCTTTTTACAAGAAGAAAATACGAGGAAGGCTTCAAATACTTGTAAAATAATCACAGTTAAATTTACATTTTAGGCTTACAAAAATTTGCTTTTTTCCGGTGATTGGTAAATATAATATTTTTTCACGTCCAGAATCCTGCTGTCGTTTACCTTAGTTTGGCTGGTATTTTTTTCGTACATTCATAATTACTTACATAGTACCGGTACTTATAATTACTAGCGATTTGTAGCGTAGATTTTATTCATCGTCGAAATCTCGGTAGTATTCCTGTTGATTGGGTGTGGAAGATGCGCAATTTTTATTCCATCTTTCTTTATGTTGTTCTCGGCCAAAACCTTCGTCGTAATTCCCACGAGCGATGAATAACTGCTTAAAATGAGGCGTGCAGTACAAAACACCTTCGCTACTGGTGTAATTATCCATCCTAATTCAATAAAAAAAATTAATTATTATTTTTCAACAAAGTATTGAAATAATATACCTTAAAATTGAACTACAATGAGAGCACCGGAAACAAGTTTTGTGCACTTTATGTCCATTCACATCTAATTTTTCCATCGTGTAAACTCTTTTCCCGCAAATATCGCACAGGTCACCGTGTTCCATGTCTCCGAAATCCTTGAAAAAGCAAGATAAATATCAATAAAAAAATTACATAAAAACCTTCCTTTTTTTTTTAAAAAAAAAATAATAAATAAATTTACAACTACTAAAATTTAAATAAAAATTTATTTGTTTTTGATCAATAAAACACTCACGCGATATCTCGTAAATTACCAAACAATGATAACTTTTCGTCGAAGCAAACTCCTTAACTTAAACAAAATTATTTGCTTCGATTTCAAAAAAATTTTTTTTTTTTTTTACTTTTTCGATCTTTAAACAACATCGATCTATACTTATTACACGCTTTCAATATTTCCATCACTTTTTTGTAAAAACATTTTTTTTTTCTTCAAAAGTTTACTAATTATGCAAAAACTAACTAACAAAATTATGATTGGTAAAAATACGTTAACATAATTATTATTATTGTAAAATTGTTCAGAAAATTAAAATTCAAGGTTAAAATTTTATGCTCAACTTTTCTCAAAACTAATATTGTCACCGATAAACAAAAATTTGACTTAGAGAAGAAGAAAATATTATAAAATAATGAATTAAAAACAAAATACATATTATTATTGGCATTAATTCGCGAAAACAATGTAGAGCAAAAAAAATAATAAATTTTTATCATTTAAAAAAAATCAAACGTTTTTTGCTCTAAATTATGTTCACGCATTAATTAACCTAACTTTTTAAAAGTGACGGACACAAAATACGTTTAAATAATAATATTATAATAAGCGCCGATAATTATTCATTAAATGAAAGGAAGAGCTAAAAACATTTTGCAAAAAAAAAAAAAAAAAGAAACAATTTTCCATTATAATACTCGCATCGAATCACAAAGATAAACATAATTATTATTATTATAGGTCTATTATTATTATAATAGCAGCCAGAATTGATAAAATATTTTATGTTTAAAAAATATTAGTAAAATGAAAAAAGACCAATTATTATTATAACCCTGACAATACCTTTCACTGAATTTTTTTTTATCGAAAACTCTTTATAAGTACAGGACTAAAAAAGAAATAATAAGGCTAAAAAAAAGTGCTGCACTGAAATTACACATCACATGAAATAGAAAATGAACAAAAAAAAAATTAAGTACTTCTCTACATTGGAAAAATATATATATAAAATAATTTAACTAAAGAATGGAAACAATCAAAAAAAAAAATCTTTTGGAGGTTTTCTTTTTCAATGTAAAAACACCAAATACAATTTTTATATCCACCGGGGGTCACAAAAGCCGCAAAATAAAAAGTAAAATTGAACGCAGCTCACCTTTGCAATTTCTATTTCTAAATACATTGATAATAATTTACACATTAAGTATAAATTTTTTTTAAAACATATACAAGATTTTAAAAAAAGTGATAAATTTGACAATTTCACTGCTTTTTTTTTTTTTTTGTTAAAATTTAATTGGCACTTGTTTGTCAGTAGTTGTAAACATGTCGGCTCGAAAATTTTTTTTTTTGGCTGACAATTTGAATAAAATTTCCTATTTTAGTTTCCTCATCGATAGATAGTGTATACTTTTGTTCCATTTGCCAAGACACGGAAGAAGTTTGTTTAAAATGAACGTCTTCACCATCAGTTGATTTACTATATAAAAAGTAAAAATATAACCATGTTTTGTTATCAACACAAAACGTTCATATTATATAGAATATCATTTTAAACTTGTTGTTAGTAAAAAATTAATCGGTGCAGAAAAAAAAAACTACTAATGGTTAAAAAAATATATATACTACTGTAATTCACATATCGTCAGCATTCCTACGAAATCTCGTAAAAATTATTCAATAAAGCTCAATAAATAACTGTTTCAATAAAAATTATACTTGCTTGGAATTTAATTCCATAATAAAATTTTGTGTTCCTGGCGTATAAATATTGCCGGTATAAGTTTTTTAGGCAATGTAGCCTATAATATTTTCAAGCTAAGGTTATTAAATTATTTTGTATTTTCGTATTGAAATTTGAAATTCGTATTGAGCGTATTTTATGCATATCAAAAACCCGTAGATCTCAATTTTCTCAAAAAAAAAAAAAAAAAAACAAGCTTAAGAGATTTCGTTAAAAAGTCGACGATATTATTATGATTTTACTAATAAAAAAGTGTTACTACAATAATAATCATGCAATTTTAGTCAGTCAATTGGCAAATGTTAAATCACTAAAATGAGCAGGTTCGGTAATACTAAGGTTCTAAGAATAACTTCAAAAATGTATCTTAACATAAAAAAAAAAACATGGGATTAGCTAAAAACAAATAACAAATGTATTACTACAACTACTGAGCTAAAATCATAATCAAATTGTTTACGATTGAAAATTAAATCTTGAAAAACTTAGAAAACTTTTTTAAACTATAGGTTCCTAATTATTAACGAAAATTAATCAGAACTGCAAACGATATATTTGTGGATTAATTGAAAAGTTGAAAAATTATCAGTATTAATTTGCGTACTGTAAGTCAAGTAGTCTACCATCTCTTCAAATATCATTAAAGGTATTATAATAATATCGCTTTGCAAATTTTCTCCACCGTCTAGTAGGTATATTTATGTATTATTGGCAATAAAAAATTGTATTAATTTAGTCGCTAAGTTTCTACAAAAGAGTTTTTTAAGTATAATTATGTACGGTTTATGTCCATCAACCATGCACACGTTTACATGTCAAGGGATAAATTCCAGATTTGTAAAAAGCACCAACACATTTTTATCCTACTCATAATTATTAATAGAATAATTATGCCCAAACGTTTCCGTCTGTGTAAAAATGCTGAAAGTACAAATCGAGAGTTCACCTTATTGTCTTTTAAAAAAAATTAAGTCAAAACTAAAAAATACATTAGCATAGCAGTAGTTTTCCAGTCTTATTAAATCCTCGGGATCATAATTACGAAATTCAATTCTAAACACGAATTTATTAAAAAGCCAACTTCATGCAAGAAAACTACAAAAATAAAAAAATAGGAGTAAATATTCATAGAGTGCATCGCTTGAACTAAGTCTTGTTCAAAAAATTAAAGGAAAACTGAAAATTCAAACTTAATAAATCTTAAATTTAATGCAGAAAGTCAATTAAACTTTAGGCAAACTTAGAGACTTAATTCAAGCAATAAACTGCGCTCAGTAAATACCAAAAAAAAAAATAGTCAAGTGCTGGGACTATAATATTATTATTAGTAACGGCTAATAGGAAGAAGGTACATAATAAAAAAATCTCATCAAATATACAAAAAATAAAATCTTAAAAACTTACAATAAACCTGTTGACTTTCGCTTGAGGCTTTTCTACGGGTTTGATGCTTTCGTCTCTCAACGATTCGAATTTTGCCGTGAGACTCTTGGCCATATCCGCGCCGGGTCTTTCGTCTTCCAAGTTTCTTCTATTTTCCCGATCCACTTCGGATTCGCCTTCCCAATGCTCGAATTTTTCTCGCAAACTTTTCGCCCGATGCGCTTCCACCAGGAAATCATCTTCCATTTTATCGCAAGCTCGAATAATATTGGGATCGCGAGCCATTTCGGGTTCGGGCGAATCAGTCTCTTTGGTGAACTCGCGAGGAGGCGTGATACGTTTCAAAGGCTTGGGACCCACGGGAGCTTCGTCGGTGTGGCTTTCCAGTTCGCGAAATCGATTGAGCATTTTTCGCGCGGTATCGGTGACGATAACTTCTTCATCCTTGTCGCAACTACGAACTATATTAGGATCACGAGTGACATCGCGGTCCGGCGTGTCTTCTTTAACGATTTCTCGAGGCGGAGTCATGGTAAACCTTTTCTTCTCGCCAGTTCCATTTTGTTCAGTCTGAAAATTTATAGCATCGTAAAAACAATCAATCAAAATCAAAAAAACGATTTTACCCGGATTTATAAACTTGAATTAATATTTTACCTTGTAATTTTCAAAAAATTTAAATCGAGAAGTAAGATCGAATGACACGTAATAATCGTCTTCGATTTTATCGGTAGATTTGACCACATCGCCGTTGCTTTTGCTTTCGTTCAAAATATCCCGAGCCACGGAGCTGGGTGATTTTTTCACTTTATTATTGCTGGTTGGAGGAAGACCACCGTTTTTGCTGACATTGGCGTCAATTTGTTTAAATATGTTGCGGGCATCGACTGCGGTACCTAATCACAATTAAGAAAAATAATTTTAAATTTGATAAAATACAAGCAAATTTTTTTTTTAAAAAAAACCTTGCTCCTTGAATACACTCAAATCATCTTCTTTCTCTCTCAAAAGTCTTTCTACTCGTTCACCTTCCAAATCATTCGCCACTTGTCCTTTTTCAAACTTTTCTTTCAACGAGTTCGTGTTGGCGTCTCCATCGACGACGCTGACATTCTCGATGCGACCGGGAGATTTCAACGACTCCTCACAAGCGCTTTCGTATTTGGCTTTTAAATTGCCTCTTCCCTACAACAAGTTAGTACATATTATTTAAACTTATCTACCATTATTATTAATATAAAACAATCTTACGTGGCAAATTCGTGAGCGAAGTTTTGCCAATTCTTCTTGCTTTTCGCGGGCTCTTTCTTCTTTATTAGGACTGTTTCCAGCTTCCCATTGGGTTTTTAATTCCGACATTCCACTAAACACCACCTTAAATAGTAATTCACATATAAATAAAACACAATAATAAACGTACAGAAAGAATAATATTAAAAGTTTCGATTATTTTAAGAATTTATTTATACTTAAAAATTAAAAATAATATTAGAACAGTGATAGAAAAATGTGTTAATTTTTACTAATTGAGATAATTATTCATCATGCATGTGCATGCTATTGGTTAAATGTTTCGACTTATAATCAAATTTTTCTTAGCAAATTAAATTGTGGTTTTTAGACACTTACTTCTTCATCGGTTGTGATCTCAATACTGCTAGTCTCAAGCGGCTTTAAATGGGGGAATTAATACACACAAAAATAAACATCCATTTTCAAAGAAATTTTTTTGTTTGTCATTTGAAAATATCTTTTTTTTTTTTTTTTTTATTTCTTATCTTTTTATCTTGCACTTATTTTACAAAAAAATTATAATTTACGGTTCAACTATAAAAGCTTGAATTAATATGCGTGCACTACTTTAACTAGGTTAATCGATGGTAAAATGTTTAACAAATAGACAAACTTGCAGGAATTGTATTGAATTAAAAAAAAAATATTGTATACCATTTCTTTCTTGCGTTTAACTTCTCGAGTAATATCAGGATCTCGTTCCACACCTTCGTCCTCGCTCGAACTCGAATCTTCCATATCGTGACCGTTACCATTTTCATATTCTTTATTCTGAAATCTAATGTTATGAAAAAACAAAATAAAATTAACGAAAGGCTTTTTAGACTATGTTAAATACAAAATCTTTGCTGTATTATTTTTTACCTCGCCATTTTACTAGCAATACTTTCAGATCGTTTGATGTGAACTACAGTCGGCGAAGAATCAGTTCCATTTTCTCCGTGCTCTTCAAATCGAGATTTAACATTTTTCAAACTTGGAATTTCGTTTAGACCATAGTCTGGTTTATCAGCGGCTAAAAGATAAAATCAAACAAAAAAATAAATAAATAAATAAACATTTTTAAAACAAAAAGTCCATTCATTGAAATATTAACAACGTAAATGCATTATCAAATTTTTTTTTAAAAAAATAAACAATTAATAGTCGCGAACATTTTAATTAATCTTTATAATAAAATGTAACGATGACGTGATATGTAATTTATATAAAGTTAACCCGCCAACAGAAACACAAAAGTTCATTTTCACACACTTGAAAGTCAGGAGTGAAAAATGTTTAATTAATAAAGCGCGCAATATAAGAAAGAGAGAAGCCAACCGAATAAACTATAAAAAAAAATCCTAATAATAATTGGCAACCAAAGTTAATTTTTTTTTAATATAATTATATTTTAAATAATGCTTATCCCGTCAACTTAAATAAGAAACGCAGACATGTGATCTTCATTAACAAAGTAATGACCTAACGCGATATGACACGTGTGAATTGAGAAAAAAATGTAACAATTGAAAAAGTAAATACAAGAAAAAAATAATAATAATAATAAAGAAGATTTTTTTTTTCTCCCACAGTTCCATCATTTAATTATTTTAAAATCTAAAATTGTGAAATCACCCAGACGTAAAAATAAGGGATTTTTTTTCAAAAGTTCAGACTTACTATGCATATAATACATGTAGATTGGTTACTGAACTCTTATTCACAAACTGCTTAAAATAACAATCGAGTGTAAATTGAGATTTTTAATAGCTAGGTTACATCAATGATTTCTTCCCTCGATGCCAAAAAAGTTTACACCAATATTAGAAAATGCACTAACTTCGTATAAATTTGCATAATGCGAACATTTTATTCGTAATAACATGATTTATCACTTAAAAATTTTCAAATTTTCTGAAACTATATTAAAATTATAGTGGAAAATGCGGTTTTATGATTGATTAAATTTCAGGCACTCGAATTTTCAACTTTTATCTTGGAAGTGTTTACATTAATTTCTAAATTCATTCAACAACCATTTTAAAATGCGCAATTCTATTTCTTTTATTTCGATTATTATTATTTTTTTTTTCACTTTCATCTTCGAATTTTTTCAATTAAGTTCTAAATTTTAAAGCACGTCATTAGAACTTTTTAGAGTAACCCAACCCTTATTTTTTTTTAAAAACAGAGTACCGGTATTTATTTTCTGTGGCAATCTTTTCTCCAAGAACTTTGTTTTTATTTTATCAAGCTGTTTTTCAGAACCGAGCAAAAAATTTTCATGAACGCATCAATACGTATACGTTATTATACCCGAGACTCACAATTGAAATGCCACGTGAGAATAGTAATAATTATTACAATACACAAAGTTTTCAGTGTTAACAAAATTAACTGAAATTTCTTAGGTATAAAGAAATTGCCCAAACTTCGCTTTCTTTTGTTGGCAATTTTTTAAAAACCGTCTAGAAATCTAATCTCGTTCTTCAACGCACACACAATTGAGAGATAATAATAAATGGTGTTTTTTTGCACATCGTCAGAAGACGCATGCGTTGAGTTATAGGTCATTTAACAAGCGTTGAACCGATGGATACAATCAAATAAAAAAAAAAAACTTTAAATTTCTTTTTTTCGATTTGAAATTGCGCCTTTAAAGAAGAAAAAAGATGCTATATTAGATTTAGAATGTTTTTTTTTTTTTAGCTTCCTGAACCGAGAAATAATCAACGCATCTACAGCTATTTCTGCGTTTACCAAACACATTCCATCATCATTATCGTCCATTATATAATTTGTAAAAGTGAACAAATTAAAAACACGAAAAATAAACCAACCTTATTCTATTTTTTTTATTATTATTATTATAGAGAAGAAGTTGATTGCAATGACAGGTACATTTCTAATAACGTATTTACAAGCAATAATTTTTTTTTCTAAAATAAATGAGATTGAAAATGTTGCAATTGAATTTCGTTTCTAGGAAATGTAAATCCATAAGCTACACTTATCACGTTTTCGATGAAATAGAAACTAATCAAAATACATCTTAACCTGAAAAAAAAATATGTATCTAAACTGTACTATTTAAAAATAATTTTTAGAAAATTTCGTAAGTTGTTACACGTAGTTTGAGTAACAAACGTAAACATGGGTGCAACCACATCCGTTCTAATATTTTCACAGATAAAATCACTTTTATGTTTTTTCTTAATAAATGTAGCTGATTGGCTTTTTAAACCCTTAAAATATTAATTTTTTTCTTAACACTTTTGAATTCCGGTATAATAATTTATTGTACAGTATTATACGAGTAAATATCGTTTAAATGTTGATGCTGAAAAAGCACAATTTCTTTTTAAAAATAATTTTAATTTCAATAGATGCTTGCGGTTTACAGTTGCAATATTTTTGTCGTAAATTTTATCGGAATATAATTTTTTTTATAGTCTTGTTTTCATCATATATCGCCATTTTTTCAGACGTCAATTCAAACTTCAAGTACTTAAAAAGTTCTTATCTATGAAATATAAAATTTAATACGAGCAATGCATGAATTAATGACCTATATGCACACTTTCTTAATACATAAAATTTTATAACTGTTTCTACTTCTGAAAACATCTTTAAATTTAATCTGCATAGAGTTCGTTTTCTTTACGCGTAATCATAAACTTTCAAAGCTGTCAAATCAAAATTAGTTATGTGCCTAAAGCTTCGTCCATAAATTATAACGTACATAAATTATGTTAAACTGGAAAGGCGCTCTAAAAATAAACAAACCGAGAGCATTTTCTTTTGGCTGTCAAATTTTTTTTTTTGCATAAACACGTACAGTACGTTACATTTTTTTTAAAAAAAAATTTTGCGCGTAAATTAAATTTAGAAACTTCTTTTAACAATACTTTACTAAAATATTGTGTCTGCTCCAGTTTTTTTTTTTATTTATTTATTTTTAAACCCGATTGACCTGTAGATCACCGCATTGCTCGAAACTCGTTTCAACGCATGAAGAATGTTTTTTTTTAAATAATTGATCGATTATTTAAGTAACGACATAATCGAATTGGAAATAAAAAAAGATAAATATCAATTGACTGAGAAACGTTTCGTTACAATAATAACAGTTATAATCAGGCGAACAAATTGCGGGTTATTATCAATGTGTTTAGTCGATAATTATATTCAACAACCCAGAAATTATTTATAATCTAATTATTTGGTAAATTGCCGACCGTGATCGACATACGAGATACAACTACAAGGTTTTTAGTTCACTAACCATCTTCGCAACTACCCATCGCCTGAACTTTGCTTTATTGATATTATACAGTATGTACTCCTCATTCACTCGCTGCTACAATAAATAAATAAATAAAATAACGACCCTAATAACAAAATAATGTACTTATCGAGACTTTATCTATTGGAGCTTGAAATTCGAAAATTCTATTGCGTCAAAGTCAATAACTTCGGACATGTAAATTCGCAGAATTATTAGAAACGTCAAAACATTTAGCAAACACAATTCATTCAACTCCGCAAAAGTTTATATACGGTAATTAAAAAAAAATGAAAAAAATATTTCTAGCTAAGTTTCAAACGTTCTGAAAATAGAATTTTTCACCCCAAAAAAAGAAAGAGTTTCCGTTTTTTTTTTCTATCCGTCTTCGGTGTAAAATACATTTTAGAGGTTTTACACATCTGTCATTCGGTGAAAACTTGAATTCACAAAAATAAAAAATAATGCAAAAAGCCCCAAAGTTCAGTAAAAATAATTTATAAAATAATTACAGAGTTAAAAATAAACTTTAAAAATTTAAACTCTTACTGGAATTGAATTGCAGTACTGCACTGAAAATTTTTGTTTTTTTTAGAAATTACAAATTATTATTCTGTAGGAAATTAAATTTTATGCTATCATAACAAAAAAAGTTTTCGTTATTCTACAGTACGGTACATAATTATATAGACTTTGTTTCGCTATATGCAAATCAATGTTCATCTTAAACTGATAATTTCACGAAATCAGCGTTGCATAAGTAATTGCAAAAATAACAACAAAAAAATATATGCATAATAATTATTAATATTTTCTGAAACGTTAGTTCCCGAAAACAGTTTTTACGCTAAAAATCAAGATGTGTGAAAAATCATAAAATAGTTGATGCAAAAATCCCGACCGCCACACTAATTGAATAGGGCAGATACAATATTCGATGCATAAATAAATAACGAGTGAGGAAGAATAAGTCAAATGATAAAAAAAATAAAAAATCAAATCGTTTGAACTTGCTCACCAAAATAATAATGTAATAAAATTTATTACTGTACCGGTACACACATTATTTATTTATTTAATAAATTAAGTAGCTATTTCAAGCGGCACTACTAAGAAAGCCATTCTCGCTCCACCAATCGCGCTGGAATCGTAACAAACGTAAACAAATGCCGATAAATAATAACAAATACAATATTTGTTGTACTTGGAAAATATAAATCATAAAACACTATTCTTTTATTTAAAAAAATAAGTAAACGACAAGAATTAGGCAAAGGAAATTATCGAAATAAAAAAGCAATTTTTTTTTTCCGAAAAAAAATAAGGTTTGAGACAAACATCCCGTCAAACAAACCGGAAAAAATAAGTCATTTCCACTTTTTTATTTCCTTTTTATCAAAATACTAAATAGAAACTTTGAAAAGTTAAAAAGAACCTTTAGAGGAAAAAAATAAAGGTTAGCCTTGATAAAAAGAGGGAGATAACCTGAGTATTGTTGTTGACTAAGAAATAGGTAGACCAATAAGGTAGCAAAGTCGCTTCAATAAACAAGCACTTTGCATACACATACGGAATAAAAGTTTTAGCATTAAACAACCTTTTCTTTTTTTTTTGTTTTTTTCCTTTTTACTACGCCACAAAATGTGGTTTTGAAACGTGTGGAGTGCCATCTTCAAAGAATAAAAATTCGACGACCACAGAAGAGAAATGTCAAAGTTTTGCACCAGCTGCGACTTTTATACCAGCGCAACCAACATTGGTGGTGTATTGTGTAGAAGGATAATCGTTTTTCGTTAGAAACTGACGTACCAAAAAAATAAAAATAAAAAAAAAGAATACTAGTGCACTTGTTGACAGAATAAACGCATGGAAAAAAATTCCATTAACATTTTCTTATTTGAAAAAAAAAAAAAAGAAAAACAACCAACGACGAAATTTCAACGGAAATTCACATCAGATGCAAAAATTATGTTCTCAATACAGTATAATTATTATTGAGTATGCACATTTAAAAATCCAGCAGTTAAACGCAATAAAACCTGTCTCTTTCATAAGAATCTTTCGGTTTAGCGAAAAGAATTTCAATTTTTGAAAGGAAAAAAAATAGCAAACTTTTTCAAAATAACACCCCGAAAATTCTCGCTTTATTTATTAATTTCTTGTAATTGTTACTACCGAAAAAAAATGTTACCGAAATATTTCCATACAAAAACTAATGCGCTATTCTATTCATTTTTTGTTGTTTATCTCCGACAAATATTTCAATCGAGTTTCGTTGAAATGAATTCGAAACTGATTTCATAATAATATTAATGTTCACTTAAGTCATTTACTAAATTTCATTCGTATGTATTGTTTTTTCGTTTTAACAAATTTTTAACACAACGAAGAAAAAAAAAAACCTGTCCATTTTTTTTTTTTTTACAAAAAAATTTGTATTAAATTTGGTTGAAATAAAAAAATAAAATACATTACCGGTGCTCAAAAATATGTAAAAATTTCATAAGAACAGCATTTTTAACCATTGTAATGATGTTTTTTTAAAATATTTATAACATTTCATACCTGCATAAGTTTTTATTTTTTTAGCGAATTTTTTGCACGAAAAAAAATTGCCCATCTTCCAAAAAAGATAAATGTAAATAAACATTACTCAAATAAAAACCGATTTTATAATAAAAACTAAAATTTTCGAATATTTTCCATTATAATAACGCTTATGCCAAAAATCAGTCGTAATTAGTTCATTAAAAACCAATTCAAGATTCGGAAAACGTTTAAAAATGCACTTAAAAATTATTTTAAAACCAGCAAAAATAAAATCCAATAATCTAGATACCAATACCGGTAAATATTTTTTTCCTCCTTTAACGAAACATAATATTATTAATAAAATAAATAAAATTTGTAGAAAAAAAAAAAAAAAAAAACGGGTTACAAGTTGTTGTTCGGTAACCGTGGTGAATTCACCAGCTCATCTTTAAATATAAAAGCATAATCGATCGATCGATCCTATTCCTATACTACTACTCTACTGAAAATAGCTCTTAAAAATATTCCCGATGAGTGTACACCCAACCGGTGAGTATAGAATTTTGCCTCTCTTACCATCGTAATCAGCCTCATCGATTCCGTCTCGTATAACGTCCTCTTCCAATTCCAACTCCCCGACATCGTCGTTCAATTCCGAAATGTCGCTACCCTCCTGCTCAATCGTATTCGTGCGCGATTTTTCCTCGTCCACAAAATCAATTAGTAACGCTTGACCGTTATTAATATTTTCTTCAATCGGTTCAACAATTTTGCATAATTGTCGATCGTTATCCATCTCGTAATTATTTTCCAATACCTCGGCCTCCACCACCTCAGCATCATCATCGTACATCACTTGTTTATCCTCATCCACCATCTCGTAAGCCACGTTATTATCATCGGTTAATAAATCCATGATGAATCAATCAAAAAATTTGAATTATTTCCCGTTATAAAATTTTTTTTTTAAAAAAACGTTATTTTTCACCGCGAAAAAATCAACGCAGATTTACAACGTTTGCATTCCAAAAGTGAAGACTTGTTATAAAGTAAGTGAGTGAGTGCACGATGAATTCGTTTAAAACCGTCTGAGAATTTTTCTGCTCCGTTCCAAAGTCTTTCTGGTTTTTTTTTTTTTTCTCCCTCGGAAAAATAAAAAGAATATTCAAAAACCTTTCCTTATGATTCGTTCGCTTCCAAGTGGCGTAGTGATTCTCTCTCACTAAAATATAGGATGATGCCCACACTACTTCTTCTTCCACTGACTGTGTTTAGAGGTTAACAGCAAAATGACGTCAGCGTCTCATTCACCCCGCCTTTGCTTACCCTCACCTTAAACCACTTTTCTATCTCTCTCCCTACGACTCCCTATGACTCCCTACTTCTCTTTTCCTTTCTTCCCTCGCTTAATAATATCCCCACCCTTCTTCAACGTTTCCTTTTCTCCACTCTACAGACCGAGTTTATTTTGGATCTAAGAAACAGGAGTCACCATTATTCATAATATCGGGAGTCGAGGCTCTCTCCTCCATCTTCTCGACTCCGAACCAACACCCAAACATCCCTACAAATTTCGATTCATCCTACAACTACTACACTGTAAATACTGTACATACTACGATTATATCGCGATTCTAGAAAAATTATGACGAATATTTTTTTTTTGTTATTAATATTTCGTTGATTTTGTTAGAATTTTTTTTTTTGTGTGATGGAGAAGGAGAGCTTAATGATACGTGGCAGAAGAAAAAAAAAACATATTTGAAACTAGTTTAATAGGTTGCGAGAAGCGCACGAGCGAACAGATGTTTAAATAACACTTTAGAAACATAATATGTATTTCATTTTGGATACTTTTCCGAAAATATTTCAATGTTCATCGGTTAACAAAATTAATAATAATAAATTAATCATACGGTATAATTAAAAATTTTTAACCTCAATTTTTGACATTGTTCGATGCACCTGAGAGAGAATTGTTTATATCGTTAACAAATATTATTTTAAAAAAATATATGATTTATTAGTTTTGAATTATTAATAAACTTCGGGTAAAAAATTTTAATTTAGTTTTTAAAATACAAAAAAAAAAAAAAAGGTCAATAAATTAAATGAGATATTTGATTCGTTAACTTTCGTTCTAGTCATACTAAATTTGTATTATAATGTAAATTCGATTATATTATTAGCAAAGTTGTTGACACTTTATCGAGTCGAACGTGATAAAATGACCAAAACAGGTTCCTATAGTTCATTCAACAAACGCTCTACATGGTGTCCGTAAAAAAAGTGTACCCAACTGAATTGTACAGTATTAAATCCTTTTAATAATCTAAAAATTCTAATGACACGTGAGTTTATTTAACGTTTAATTGTTCTATTCGGTGCTTAAAATCTTCTTCTTCGGCCTCAACACAAGCAGCAAAACGAAATCAATCAAGCTGGATTCAGAAGAGTTTTGAGGTCGATGGAGGATATTTGAAACTCAGAATAGAACAATTCAATGTTAAAAAAGTCATAAAGTAGGCCTAAAGCTTTTTCATGTGTCAATCAAATATTTAAATTATTAAAAGGATTTAATACTAATTCAGTTGGGATAGTTTATTTTTCCGGACACCGTGTAGTTACAATTTACAATAAGAAATAAAAAAAACACATCAAAATCATTTTTTTTGTGTCGAGTGTAAGCTTACTAATCTACAATTTTTAACTAGCCTATAAAAAAGATGAACTTTTGCTTAATCAGTAAAATGCCAGGCACAAAAGTTACTCGTAATAAATTTAAGAAGCGCCTACTATAATAGTAAATACCTTCGAATAGTATTATTAAACTTGATAGTAGTAAGTCATATCGATAGTCTTACTTACATAAAAATTAAATATCATTCATAAAACTTGTTATCCTAATGCTAAACAACAAATTATAATATCAGTCGGTAAAAATAAACAATTACTTCCATATCTTATTAATTAAAAAAAAAATGAAATAAACATTTTTAGAGGAGAAAAAAAAAAACCAAGACACGTTCCAAGATAATAATAATAAAAAAACCGGCTAATTATCTATCTTAGTAATTATTTAAAACAATTACTATGTACGTATTAATTTTTCGCCGCTAAATATACAGAATGAGTATGCATGGCACAAATATTTACAGCGCCGCATAAAAACATAAAATTAGCGCTCACAAATTGGTGGAATTAAAAATTAAAGTATGTCTCGATGACCATTGCGGACCTAATTGCAGCCGAGTGTTTGTCTCTAAACGATGTCGGGAGAAAAAGGATGTGCATGTAGGGAGAATTGAACAGCGCGTCTATTACATCCTCAATAAAAAAGTATCCCTTTCACTTGTTAAACAATAATAAACACGGAATAATGGGAGCTTTTCGCTACCATATAATTATTTCGACTATACAATTTCCTTATTAAGGGATTTTAGAATTACTGTACACTCAACCCTCTATTAACGCAGCAAAAGCTACAGTATATTGTGTACGAGACTTCAATGTACGCGAATTAATTTTTTTAAATACATTTCCCTCCAAAAATTAATGTTTATACATTTTTTCCACCACTTTTTAATTGTACTAAATTTTTAATAAACATTTTGACGCTACAAAAATACTTATTATACTTTCAACTATTTCATTTCTCTATTTTTTAAATGACAATAATCAATTAAGATTAACGGAAATTGTTTAATTATTATACAATTTCCGCCATTTATTAAGTTAATTGTCCTTTTTTAAAAAAGAAAAAAAAAATAATGTACTGCTGAACCAGGAACATTGATTGTCGAACCAATGAACCGCTTAATCGAATTCTGATTGATAAACTTCCTTTTAACATCAAATTTAAAATTTGAATAATAATAAAAAAAAAAATGTATATACAAATTTTAAAATCTATTTCTTCATTGATTCCGAAGCTTTATTTACGCGAACTTTAGAATCCGCGAGAACTTTTTTAATTTTATAACAAGTACGGAACACTAAAAAAAAAATACAGCACCGAGGTCAAAATCCAGTAAATTACTAACTCACCCTTTTCCGAAGGATTCCATAATAATCCGTAAGATTTTTCTCTTTGGAACGGAAATCCCTGAACTTCGCGATACCAACTTTTGGAGTAGATGGAAGACCGACCACCGGAAATCATAGTGGACATCATTTATTTAAAGTTCCTCACAAAAACTTTTGAATAGTTTTTTTTTTCTCCTTTAATGAAAATTAATTCTTCACCAAACTAAAGAAGAAATATGCGTCGAATCATAACAATTCATCGTTGGCCGAGTCAAAACCTTTCTTTTTTAACAAGTTCCCAGCTGTCAGTTGATCGGGCGAACGAAAAAGTTATTTTTGGTATATATTTCCAAAGATCTCACACGAAGTTTTTTTCGTTTTTGCTACCGTATAGGGGGAACTTGGCGCAAAATCGATCCAAAAAAGAAACTTTCCGTAATATAATAAATAAATCCGCCCACTGCATGTAGTCACATCGCATAGTGTGAACGCGCAGGAGAGCTAAAAAAGATTAAAATCCCATTCTGTTGCTCGTATGTATCCTATCAATATGTTAAATAAAAATAAAAAAAAATCTTGCGTCATAATAAAAGAATGGTAAAAACAGTATTAATAAAAATCTGAACGAATGCCAATGACATTATTCCCGGTAACGAAATATATCGGAGGCTCACCGAGTTTTAAATACGTTTCTACACGTACAATGCAAGAGCAGAATTAATATATCTCGAGATTAATAATAAGCAGTTTTCTTTTTCCACTGACGTCAATGGCAATATAGTATCAAACGAAAAAAAAAATTGTGTTGTCAAGTCGAAAGAAAAAAAAAATATTATATTGAAGGGGGTGGAGAGTCATAAAAATTGAAGTTAACACTAAGCAGTTGCATCTCTTATAACAGTAAATTACGTATGTACTTTACTTTCAACTAACGACATTGCATGCTCAGTTGATTCGAAATGTTTGAAGAAAAAAAAATATTATCTAATCGAAAAAAAAAAAAAAAATAGTCTTCCGTTATTAAATACGCCAGCGATTGTTGACACATCGTTCGACCATTGTTGTCAATTGTTAATTTCAGAGCATGAAAAAGCTTCGTCAACCAACACTAAATGTTTAACGAGTGGAACTGATATAGGTTTAATGACAAAAAAAAAAATTTAAAATTGTTTGCGTTAAACTAGATTAATAGTGATTTATAAACATATTCGTTGGTTCGTTAACCTTTTAAAATGCTCATTAATAAAGCAAAAGTTATAAAAGAAGAAAAAAATGCAAAATTGTTTATTAAAAAAAAAAATAAAGTTTAAAAAAAGTTTATTTTGTCAAGGGTTTGTTGGACTCCCAAGTTAAAAAGGTTACGGAACAATATCAATGGCATTTTGATGAAAAACATTTGAGAAACAAAAAAAAATTTTTAAATTAATTTAAATGTGGTAAATTATTGATGTAAAGTACCGGCATTTTTTTTTAAAAAAAAAAGTTACTGAAGTTCATGGAAATTATTGACTTAAAAAATAAAGTTCTAGAAATTATCAAAATAAAATAAAAGAATTTTCAAAAAAACTGAAAGATCAATTTTATGGAAGTGTGTCCGAGAAGACCCTTTTCAATGTCAGCCGGTTATTTAAAAAAATAAGAGTTAAAAACTTAAAAATGGTGCAGAAAATTTGCCATAAATTGGAAAGTATCTTCTCGAACACAACCGGTATATTATTATTTAAGAACCAGCAATAGTTTACCAATTTTTCCAACGAACTTTTAAAATGAATGTTATTTCCCCAACTTTTTGAAAAACTTTTTCCACAACTTTTCCTCTAAAGCTGTCAAGTTGATGACGCACCACTTGAAAAATTTTTGGAGGCACTTAAAACTCGAAAAACCGTTTACATTTACATCGGCGTTTCACTTTCGAAAATCGAGTAAGCGAGTAAAAAAAAAATTTCAAAAATGTGGTTAACTAAAGTTGACAAGAAACGATAAATAACCTTAAGCGATGTGTCATACCGTAAACAATCCGAAATCAAATATTTCGTTCACGCCGCAGCACCAATATTATAATAATTATGAGAACGCGGACACGAATATTATAACTGGACGTTTGGAGATCAAAATAAAAAAAAATAATAATAATGCAAAAATAATTGATGGAAATAGGAGACCGAAATTTGAAAACGCACTCTCTCGTGCACGCGCACCGAACGTTCTGAAAATGATTCTTACGTTGTTAAACTTTATCTGACAGTGATGACTGAGAGCCCACAGAAGAAGAGTGGGGGAAAGAAAAGTTGGCTACATGAAAATGATTTGCACGAGTTTAGGCATAAAACTCAATACACTTACATATTATGGTACAAGAAACAGGAAGAAAAAAAAAATCCCCGATAAAAATAACCTCCCAAAACATCAGCTTTCGCCTACTAATGTTTAAAATAATAAAGCACCATCGCAGTTTTCAACCCCTCGACATTTTTTTTCTACTTCTCCCTTAAAACTTAAATCCACCATAATCATTTCGACTAGTTATCACTCAAAATCAACGTTTTCTCTTGTTTGTACAACCTCCACGTTAACGACCTAACTGTTCAGCACAACCGTTATAATGCACACTTGAAAAAATAAAAAAAGGGATGGAAAAATTATGGGGCTTAAAAGAGAAGGGAGCGAAAAATAAATACAGAGCTGTAAGCTATATGCCTGCTTAAAGTTAAAACACCTTGTTCTAAATGACCATTGAATAAGAAATGGAAAACAAGACCCTTCCTCAACAAAAATTTCACTCAAAAAGGAATTTGTTTAGAAATTCGAAGAATTCTAAATTCTGTATTATGTTATTAGTCATCTAACTATTCACTGTCGACAAACAGCAATTAAACGACACCCGTTTTGCAAATTTTTTAGGTGAGTTAAAATCTTATTCTTTTCAATTGTCCTATAGACCGGTATTTGTAAAGATGTCAAATAAATAACTCGAGAAAATATCGCGACAAGTTGTCCCGGCAGAGCCTCATTATAAGGACAAGCGCACCTACTCAAGGTGAACAGTCAAGGAAATTTCAAACCAATAACTGTCCTTTTCACTTTTACGATTCTGTTTAAACCAAAAAGTTTTACACTCCGTTTTATACCCAAATTTTACGCATTATTAAGTTGCGGGTGCTGTTACAAATTAAATTCACAAAACTAATTAACCCAAATTTTGAGAAAATTTTCTAAGAAATTTAGCTATCCAGAAAAACTGCTCATTTTCGTACAGGAATACAGCATTCTCCAAACAGGGTGACTTTTTCCAGAATTAATACTTGCGGACACTTTTTCTTTGAGAAATAATTATGCTGGTTTCAGAAACTACTATAATTAATAAATTATATTCCTTACCTACTTTTAAACAACATTGTTTCCAATAACAAAATCTAAATACAGTGCCAAAATCTAAAAATTCTCAGATTTCATGTACCAATAAAAATACGGTACGGTAATAGTTTAAATTTCTCAAGAAATCAACATTAAAGAGAAGATGTTTCTGTAGTTTTTCACTTTTAAGTGACAAAAATGCAAGTCGGTGCAAATAACTACAGGTATTGGAATCGTTCACCAAAACATTAACTACACTGAATTTAAAATGAAATAAATATAGTTTTGTGACTTACATCGTACGACATCTGGAGGCAGTTCAGCAGGAATATTCTCTTTGATGATGAGTTCGTGACGACGTCGAGGAATAACTGTAAATAAAAATAATATAAATGTAAGCTTTAACCGAGATTATTAAATCATAATTAAACTCACCGATAACATCTTCATCGAATTTGGCTTTCGGTTGAAATAATTGTCTAAAATGTTGTCGGCAGTATAAAGTTCCCTCGTGACTGCAGTAAGTATCCACACTAAACGTTTAAATAAAAATTAATAACAAGGTTGCTTTTTTCAAATTTCAATTAAGAAATATCTTGGGCTAACCTCAAAGATTTACTGCAGGTGTTACAACGGAAGCACGTTTTATGGAAAACACTTTTCTCGGCTTTGATACTTTCCATCAGGAAAACTTGTTTTCCGCAAATGCGGCAGATTAAATTCTTTTCTTCTCCCACATTTGTCTAGATAGATAAATCAAAGCTATAGTAAAATTACATTTACAAAAAATATGGTTAAAAGTATATTTTAATAAGTAAATAGAAAATATTAATATCCTAATATTTAAAAATTATTATTAATATCTATAGATAGTATTAATTAAGATTACAAAGCAACTATTATAGATAGAAACTAATAAAGAAGCTTACTATCTCTTTCGATTCCACCGAGCCTAAATAGGACTGTAATAAAGTTGGGTATGAAAATAAAACCATAAACACAATTGTTAGCGTAAATAAAAAAAGTTAAAAATAAAAATCGTAACATTATTATAAAGCACTAATATAGTAAAGAAAACGATAGACGAAGAAGAAAAAAAAATAAGAGGATGCAATTGACAATTCAAACTTTTACACTATAAATCACTAAAATAATTTAAGAAGAAATTAAAAACTAAAAATTAGTTTATAGTATCAAGAATGTTTTTTTTTTACTAAAGAAAAGAATAATTATTATTCTTATAAATTTAATAAAATACTCACTTGACTAAAATTTCGTGTTATTTTATTACGATCAATTTTGACTCCGTCAGTTTCATTAAATTCTTTGTAACGCATTTCGCTTTCAGTCGAATTGAAACTTGATTTCTGCAATCAAATAAAACAAAATAAAAATAATTAATCACCGTGAAAAAATATTTTTAAACTGCACGAAAAGGATGATTAAAGTGCGGATGAAGAAAAAAAAAAGTAGTAATAATTCTCTAAAGAAAAAGTAAAAATACAAACAAGAATCCTTGATAAATAAAAAAAATTAAAATTAGAAACTGAAAATAAGAATTAAGCATCGAGTGGTTCATTTTTTATATATTTTGATACAGAAAAAAGAGTGATTGAAAGCTGAACTAATCTATTCTACGATAGTGATAATTTTCTGTCTTCTACAAAAACGAAACTGAATTATAATCACTTTACCACTTACAATGTGCGCGATGGAGACACCAGTAACTATCGCAGCATCTTTGTATCCATCACCGTCTTTAGAACCAGAGTTGAAACAATTCTTCTACGCACACACCAAACCAACAGTAAACACACACACACCCCAGAAACAATGTCACCAGTCATCAATGGACAACGAAAACGTTTCAATTAATCGAAGACAAGACAAAAAAATTTTTTAAATAAAAAGAAAAGAAAAAAAAAAAGCACAACAAAATATTAAAAGGAAAATTCATGCTGAAAACAAGTTTCGTGCATAAAAATAAAAACAATAATTTTTCCCAAACAAAAATTCACAAATTACGGAAAGATTTGGTAATAAAAAGAGTGGTGATATGAATGTGCATCGTGTATAATATTGTAAATGAGTTTGTGTAAAACAAAATTTAATTACATTCAGTGCAAAAATAAAGTGCATTCACCGTGTCAACAACTTTTTTTTTTCTTTTAAAAAAAAATCTATGACAAAAAATACAGAAATAAATTTTTTCTCTGAAAAAAGTGATGTTTCAAGAAAATGATGTAAGATTCGTTTCATATTTTTTTTTTTTGTAGTTTTTCCGATTGAAATTTCTTACCAATGACTGGATGGATATTCCAGTAACGATATTCATCTGATCAACTTTGCACCAAGCATAGTTATTCTGGTTAGTTCCACGTGTGAAGAGATCATAAAAACTCGAACGCTATTTGCAAACATTTACACATAGCGTTTAAAGCAATTATGCAGTAAAAAAAAAAATAATAAATTAAAATGTTAAAAAAAAGCAGCCAATTTTTATAATATTAATATGATTAGTAATTAAGTATAACAATCCATAAAAATGAAACACACAAAGCAGAACCATTCATTTTCTCTATACTAAACTGCTATTACTAATACTATAAGCTTGCAATATAAAGCAATGTTTTAATTAATTGGTTAAAAAAAAGCATTATTATTATGAATATCTTACCAAAGATTTAACTGAAACTCCGGTATAAATCACTTCTCTTTCTCGTTGTCTTTCTTCTTCGTAACGCGTTAAATCTGAGTAACTTTTAGCTCTCTATAAAAATTAACAATCATGCAACAGAAAAAAAAAATGCAACAACAAAATATTTACAAAAATTCCTCGTTTCACATAAAAAAGCAACAACAATAACATTGCCACTTTCATTATAATTTCAAAAATTTAATAAAACTTACCGATATTACGATCGAAGAATCATTACTATTGATGTGAGAAGTAGAATTATCCAATTTACTAAGATCTCCGTAACTAAGCGCTCTCTGAAGATTTAGCAAACGTAAATTTATTTTTAGTAGTTTTAGTTAAAAGAGTTAAATTAAGCATAAAAAATAAAATTCACCAGATAAAAAAAAAATGCATGCAATTTTGCTTATTGTTGAGCATGGTGAATGAATGTTAAATTTTCTTTCATAATAATAATAATAATAAAAGAAATTTAACATTTAATTTTTTGAGATCTGTCGTTATAACTGTGTTTCGTGTTTATATGTAATTTTTTTTTAGAAAAAAAAAATATTCAGTCTGTTCAGTAAATATTACACACATTTTAGTATAGTTTAAATACTAAAATGTCAATGAATTCATGTACGTGAAAGAAATAAGGAGTGTGGAAAGAAAAGTTGAGACACGTTAAACATAATTACCAAACTTCTAATGTTGACACCGGTGTCGATGACATCTTTCGATTTCTTTTCATCTTCTCCTCGGTGTTGTTGTTCACTAAAACTAGCTTTCTGCGCATTCACAAAACACACAAAATTGTATTGCACAATTAACAAAAGAAAAAACTAGGAAAACAAATTTCTTTTTTTCTTCAAAGTTAATAATTAAAACAGTTTCTCACAAACACATTTATTTTCAACAAGGTTTAATGTTTATTAAAGCGTGCAAAAAAAAAAACAACATTCGCACGGATTCTTTTTGTTGTTGTTATTATTATTATTATAAATAAATTTCAATAAATTTTTTTTTTAAGTGTTAAGAAACTAGTTTTAATTGTTAAGTCTTACTAAAAAATATTCACAATTAACATTCGCATTTACTCACCAAATCGTTTATATTTACTCCGGTTAAAGCGGATTCCATTTCTGCCAATTCTAATTCACGGTACGATTTCTACGCATGCAACAAAATAATAAAAAAAAGAATTACACACATTGTTAGATACAAATCACACGGGATTATTATTATTAAATGCATTGTTAATTTGAGGGGAAATTAAATCAATTATCATAAAAATTTAAGCACACCGGTAAGGATTTTTTTTTTTATAAATCAAAATCTAATTTGTAGATGGATAATCTAATTCGTAATACTGTACTGATAAAAAAAATCTATTTAAAAATAATGTAAATGAATCGTATTTAATCTTTTATAAGATATATTATTATGTCCTAGATTTTTTTTTTCTTCTTTCTCTTAATGCACTGTTTTAAAAATTTTGGTTTTAACTTGGAAGAAAATAATGTCATGGTTAAGCTTTAACAGCCAGAAGCTTGATTTTCAAAATGATTTACTTGTCTACTACATCCGCCATTCTAGATTCTCTTTACTAGGTCTCGTATTTTCCTTATATTTTTCCCCATGACTAAATTTAGACATGATCGAATTAAAAGAGATCCGAAAATGTTTTTTTTTTTTTTAATTTCTTACCCTATATAATATTATTGTTCTTAATTCAATTTCTTATTCTCTTATTTGGTGATCGAGCACAATATTACTTTTATTTAAAAAATAAAATAAATAAAGCAACATCGAGTTAGAATTTTTATGCTTCAAATTTTGAATAACATCTAGGTTAAGTTGAATTAAGAGAGAAGAAAAAAAAAAATAGGAATAATACTTTTTTCCACGGTCACGTTTTACGTGTATGTTAACTACTAAAATTTCATCAACGTCGACAAAATTTTGATAAAGCTTTTTGGAAATATGTTAAAACATAAAGTAAACATTGACATTGTGTAACATTCCAAAAAACTAAAATTTTTTTTCTCTAAAATACTTAAAACATTTTTTTTTTGTTGGTTAGCAACTATTCTATTTTTAATTCACACACGTACACACGCATTAGTATACTGTAATTACCATTGATTTCTCCAGTTATGTTGTCTTTCATTATCAGAGATGGAAAAATTTCAAAATATCCTTTTTTAAGATATAATTAAGTATTAATAAAAAAAAAATATCCCTCATAAAATTCGTTTTAAATTAAAAGCGTGGGATTGTTAATTAAGATTAATTATATATCTAATAAAAATGGTTTTCTTAATTTAAAACTAAATTTTAATTATTCTATAAGCGGAGAGAGCAGCTAATTTAAGCACCCGAGCATTCTTCAGTTGCTATATACACCGTATTTTTTTTTTTTATTTTTTTTTTTCTTTCAGCCTACATTTCTAATTCAATTTTATCGGTCACAGCAACACCACACAATGCAAGGTAAACCACCTAAAGCTCAAAGCTAAAGAAGGTGAAAAACCAACACCTCAAAACTCAAGCTTACTGCTCTCTATCCCTCACCTCCTACTACTACAGAACTACTACTCTTCCACTGCACCTTTACTAATCGCCAACAAAACCTGACTTTCGAAAATAATTAAAGCGCATTTTATTGTCTCGAGCGCGAGTTTATATGTAGAAGAGATGGAGGTCAATAATGTAAGAAAAATGTAATAGATTATTGATAAGCTACAAATTCGTCTCCATTTTTTAAAAAGAGAGATGAGAAAAAAATTCTTTCAAGAAAACATTTCAGTTCTCGAAAAACGCAATACCTGTACACAAGTTTCTCAAAAAGTAGAGTTAAAAAAAATCGCGTAATAAAAATGAAAAATCTTACTTAAAGAAAAGTCAAAATAATGAATTTCACATTATTAAAATTAAAAACCTTTTAAAAATAAGGCTGAACCTCCAGAGAAATGGTTTCGAGGTACCTCAATCTTAGCAATGATTTAGTTTAAAAGTAAATAATATAAATTCAAATTTTAAATTTTTCTAAAAATTCTTTTAGAGTTCATCTTAAGATTATTTTTTGATATAAAAAATAATCTACAATTTGATCGATTACCAATCGCTTTATAACGTGTTCTTATATTACGAGACCGAGAGAACTGATTGCATTATTAGAAAATAGGTGCTCAATTTCTCATGACTAATTCGTCGGATTTTTTCAAACAAAAAAAATACCACCTCATAATAATTATTATTGATCTGATGATCTCGGCAAATAAATAATACGGAGTAATAAAAAAAAATTACATCTTTTCACCTCTTCTTCACTCAACTAACCGTTGAGCGGAAATGTGTACTAATTTTAAAACCTTAATTCGAAAACTTACAACATTAGCGTTTTCCAGAGCCACAGCTGGAGCCGCCGTGGGTGAAGATGTTCTTCCTTCGAATTTCATCTCGGCCGTCTTTTTCTTCGTCACGACGGTGGTGACGACTGCTGACGAAGAAGACGTGGTGGTCGATGTCTTCTCGAACTGATCCACTTTCTTCTTCTTTTGATAACCATATTTTCCGCCGTACTAAATATAGCCCACAAACAAATAATAAGAAAATTTTATAATAAAAACACAGATAACGAAAATTACATAATCTGTAAAACAAATTCGCTTTTTTTCATAATTTTTTCTGCTCCCCCGCCCCTTTTTTTTGAAAGAAAAAAAGTTTACGAGTTTATTGAACAGATCATGTAAACCAAAAAGTAAATCAAAGACAGAGTTACAACAGATATACGAAAGATACACAAACAACAGTACTGAATGTGCATTTAGTAAGAGTTAAATAACAAGAAAAAAAAACTGACACATAGAAGAAGAAAGGAAGATAAAAACAGGAAGAGAAAAAAGTTGCTTTTAGTAAACAAAAATAAGTTTTTTAGTTTTACACTTACATCCGAATCACTATCGCTATTATTTGTGGAATCAACAACATGCAGTTTGACATCGTGTTCGATCATCGCTACATCTTCCGTTATAATTTGTTCCATACTCTCGTCGCTTTCATCCTCATCCCCGTCTAATTTGTCCGTTTCGATGTAGTCTAGCGGTTCGTTGTTGTGGTCAACAACTAACCTTTGTTGCTGTTCCTGACTCATTTCGACGTTAACGATGACTGGCGGCAAAACGTTTTCCGAATGGGAAATAATTTCCGCTTCGTTTACATTATCATTTACTCGTTCGATAATCTCATCAACTTTTTCTTTTCTATCGTCTTCGTCTTCCGAACTACTTCCAGAACTTTTTTCCTCCTCCTCTTTCTCATACTTTGTTTCGATAATTATGGGGATATTGCGAGCCGTGGAAGAAGATTCGTGTTGTTGGAGGAGAAGATTTTCATCGGGTGAAGCGGCAAGTTCACCATTATCATCTGCATCGACTTTTTCTTCCGCTCGCTCATCATGATTGACCACCACCACTGGTTCCTCATGGTTTACCATCACCGCCGGTTCCGCTTCCAAAAGACTAGACTCACTTTGGGTCAACACACACTCGTTAGCGAGAGAAGGGATCAAAGGGTTATTAAAATCATCATGCACCGCCTCGGGCTCGGCCACACTAACCACCTGGACATCTTCTTTTTCTTCTTTATCAATTATTTTCGCCACCACTTCTTGTTCGATTTCAGCTTCTAAATTCTGAAATTCGTCCAACTCTTCGTCTCCTTCTTCAATGCCTTCTACCACGTCACTCACCTCATTTTCGTGAAAATTTTCTTCGGTCGACGCCGAAATATGCAGTAAAAATTGCTCGTTTTCCTGTACCGAAACATGCGTGGTTTCGTTTTCCTGTACCGAAACATGCGTGGTTTCGTAAATTTCCGTGGGTTCGGCGTGGCCGTTGGTTTTGGAAAAGTGACCGCTGTCACTGTCGTGATCTGTACCGAGAGAAGAAGAGGAAGAAACTGAAATCGAACGGTTACGTTTGAGGTAAATTATTTTGTCAGGACCGTTTGTTTTGGAAGGAGATTCCGCCGCATCGTCGTCGTCGTGTTTCAATTCTTCTTCCGCGGAATCATCGTCGTCGACGTCGGGGTGGATTTGTGTGGCGGCGCTCGAGTGGAAGTTAATAAGGTCATAAAGGTCACTACAATCCGATATAAGTTTATGGGGACTTTCCCCCAACGGGGACGAGCAATCGTCACTGGGACTACTTACGGATCTGGAGTCACCCACCTTCGTTACAGCTTCACCATCTGCCATCTTCAAACTGTAATTGAAAAAGAAAAGAAAAAAAAAATAAGAACGAATTAAATTAAGCGCATAAAAGTAATTAACATAATTTACGAAGCGTGAAAATTGAAAATTAATTTTTTTAATAAAACAACCAGCATTTTTATTAGTCACTACTTCCGGTTTTATTAAAAAGAATATAACCTGAAGTCAAGTTTGCGAGGTGTAAACATAAAAAATTCGCTCAATTAAGCCCCTCGTTATGAGCGGTAGCCACGTATGTTAATAGCGCGCGGCGAAATTAAGATACGGGTAAGTAAAACTGTAGTTCGAATAGTTATTTTAATTGCAAACTTCGCGTAAAATAAATCAACAATAATATTAAAGTGAATAATATAAACGCAGCAACCCGCTTTTTTAATATCTTCCTGAATGCGCGTACTATTTTAAAGCAGAAAATTTCGATTAAAAAGTTATTTTTACTACAATTTTGTAAACTTCAACCGTACTTTTAATGGAAATTTTGGCAACAATAAACTTTGTCGAGAAACCCGAGTATTTTTTTGAAGCCGCGAGAAATGTACAAAAGTACAAAAACAAACAGTTACAGCCAAAAAAAAAAAAAAAAAAGAAAACAAACAATGATTCGATGAAATCTCTTCCGGCTTTAATAAAAATCCAGCTACGATACATTTAATATTCTAACTAACCTTTCTTCCGATCCCGATTGACTCCACTGAATTATTCCATCCATAAGAAACAACAAGCACAACATCGCGCATCTGCATTCATTAATATCCTTTCCCAAATACACCCGTACCCCGAAAACTTATGTGTTTACGCGCAAACAAACCAATAGCAAAACAAAACAAATTTAGCTCAAAACTATTTTTTTTTTTTATTCTTTTAACGAAAAATGCTCATTTTTTTTTTTTGCATCGTCTACGAATGAGTCACGAAAAAGTCGGGCGTAAAGTAATAAGTTAATGACAGGCTTTTTAACCCGAAGCAAAAAAAAAGCGATGGATTTTTACTGTTTTAAAAAAACACGTATGGATCTCGTGGACTTCCGTTTTGGCAATATCCACAATGTATTTTTTTTTAAAAAACGTAAAGTATGAAAGCACGTGTGATAAGCTAAGAGCGTTTTCATAATACATCTTCGCAAACGATTCGTTTACCAAAAAAAAAAAAAAAAACAATTCTTTGGGTTGGCAATGCAAACAAATTCTTTTTTATGTTTTCTCCATCTTTTTAAAAAAAGTCAACAATCTTTTCGTTCGCTCACAATATTTTCGGTCGTTGAGTTTTATCGGATTTAGACAGAAAGAAAAAAAAAAGATGCGAAAATGAGGTCACGACAAATACCTCACACGTTAAAAAGGAGAGAAATAAAATAAACAAACAATTTACATCCAACCTTTAATAATAAATTTTTCGTCCAAGAAAATATATCGATTTCCAGTTCTTAAATCACGTTTAATTAAAGTTGAAAAGAAGAAAATGTTTTTTTTTCTCTCACTCTCTCGTGTTCAAAGAGTTGCAGTACCATTATAGAAAACCAGAGGGAAAAAGAGAGTGAGTGAGAACGGAAAAAAGTCAACAATCTTTGTAGAATGCGTTTGGAAAGAGTTTTTGACGAAAAAGAATTTAAAACGTCGATTTATATGTCAACAACGTAGATTAGGAGAAAAAATCTTTTTTTTTTATTATTTATTTATTATTTTTAGTGCAGGTGACTAAAGTAATTACTGGAAAACGAGTTGGCGTCTCCCCGTGTAAATGCTCTTTCTGGTTATCTCGCTTACGTTACGTGGTAACAGCAAACTAAATTTATCAGATGTTGGCAAAAGGAGTTGTGGCGCCCCTTCTACTTTTTAGTCAACTACTATTTCGGTAAACCGTGTCACCTGTTCGAACTAAATCTCGTAAACAGAAAAATAAGGAGAGAAAGAAGAGATTTTTACTCACAAAAAAAAAAAAAACATTCACCGCAGCAAATATAGATTCGAAGAAATTTTTGAGCAAAAATATCCTATTACAACGAAACGCACTTTCAACAACAATTATTATTATTGTTTACGAGAGAACGCTCGTTATTCATTCGATTAAATAAATATATCAACAAATCAATAATATTGCGTATGCGAAATTTTAAGATTAGTAAAAAAAAATAGTTTTAAATAATTATTTTAAAATACGCGATTTAGAATAATATACATGTATTAAAATTTTGCTTGTTTTAATGCAAATCGTTAATCGGCTTACAAAAGCGATTAAAAAATGTAGTGAATAGCTTAATTTTAAATCTAAAATAAACAAAAGATTAATTTTAATCTCTTCTATCGATACATATTAATAATTTTAAAAAGTCTATGGTTAATGGTAATTTTTCAAAATTTTGAAGCTGTAATCAGCTGTTAAACAAAAAATATATATTTTAGCCGTATTTTACTGTACCTATGAAATTATGAATTAAACCTTAACAAATTTAAAAAAAAACGTCTGGGAATTTCTGAAAATAAATGAAAAATAATCACCTTTAACATTAATAATTATTAGTCTATTCAAATTCAACGTTAGCGCCTACTTCGCTTCAGACATTATTTTGTTAAATATTCAAATTTGCATCTTTACCAGTTTGTTGTCATTTATAGGGTGTTCGTTGGAAAACAATAGTTTTGAAACATGAATAAATCAGCCGAATTTTAATTAAAATGAATTATTTTTTTATATTTACATTAGCTAACACCACTCATTTAATAACAAAAAAAAAAACAATTTTTGGAATATGACCTCTACAACTGAGTCGGCCCGTGTAAACGCGCTCACACGCTCACTTCGACGGCTAAAGCTTTTGCGGACTTCCAGCCTGCACCTGCCGAATGCATCTCGGCACGTGCCGGCATCTACCATAGGATTAATGCAAATTTCTTTGAGCGCATTAATACGTGCCGACTCAGTTGTAGAGATCATATACCAAAAATTGTTTTTTATTATTAAATGAGAGGTGTTAATTAATGTAATTATAAAAAAAAATTCATTTTCATTAAAATTCGACTGATTTATTCATGTTTAAAAACAACAAAATCAACAAATGTCATCCAACGAACACCCTATATTTTTGATTTTAAACGAATTTTATTAAATTTTTACTAATATTCGTAGTTGGAAGGTTCCCGGTTCAATATTGACATTATTTCCAATGATAAAATCATAATCACCTTTGCATATTTACATCCAAAAATTTTTTTTTTGTAAATTAATATTCTCGTCAAAGTTTTAGCTTGCCAACTCGAATATGTATTTAAACTCGGCGTTATAACATCCGACACTTTATTTAAATGGCAAAAGTGTAAACAAAATCAAAGTTCAATGATTATTCGTCGAAAATCCTCCTCTTTAAAATAAATCTCGTCGCAGCTGCATCATTAACCGAGATTCTAAACACACGCCATCCACAAAATCATAATGTCATGTAAATTTGATAACGTGAGCGAAATGAATAAACAAACTCCGTGTAAATCATTTTGAAGAAAAAAAAAAAGCCTTGAAAATTACATTCATTCGGTGGTTAATGTCGATTAACGCTTCAATTAATTTCCATTTCACCACTCCTTTTTACACAACCCATTAATTTCAACATTTAAAATACGTGACGTCATATATACGATATCGTACCGAAAAAATTATAAATAAATTCCTTGTTTAAAAAAAATTTAAAATTTAACTCTTTCAGTTTCTTATCCGAAAATTATTTAAAATTTATAAAAAGACTTTCAATGTTTTCTTCAAATTTGAATATCTGGAAGCTAGCGCAACAAGAAAAATAAACTAGAAATTCACCCACCATTAAACCAACACTTTGTGTATTAGTTTAATGAAATATTCACAAGCTGAAAGCAGACAACAATTCCCATCTCTATTTTCGTTTTTCAGCGTTGTTTAGATCCGACTGCTGCTATTTCCGCTACGTGTATGTTTTTTTTTTTCTTCTTCTACCTTTTAAATATTTTATTCCAATGACAGCTATAGCGCTTGTCTGCGCGTATATTTTTATCATTTAGGAAATTGTTATGGTGATATGTCAATGGAACGAATGTTTACTAGACACTATCGCGCATAATAAATTTCGCTACAACCGAAATACGAGTATTTTCAGGAAATGTAATAAAACAGCTGATGAAAACTCTCTTCAAAACCAATTAACGTTCGCGAGAATAATTATATTAACTCATAACATTAGAATTTTATTAGTCAATTAGATGAAATTAATTACGTAATTTAAAAACAAATATTATCATTAAAAGTTATATACAGCGCAATTAATCTTTGCTTTGAATTGCATTAAATTGCCAATTTTCATTTTATCACCCAAAAATTTTAAATCGAAAATTATGAAAATTTAAAGCCGGAAAAAGAGTGCTAAATAATTTTCATAATAATTACGAAAAGAATCAAAGTGAAAAGATTCACAGCGCATGTCTTTAAAAATAGGATGTCCCACGGAAGACGCACTTTTTAAACAAATAATAAATCAATCAAATGTTAATTAAAATAAATTATTTTTTTCAAAATTGCATTAATTAACACCTCCCAATTAATTATAAAAAACAATTTTTGGAATATGACCTCTACAACCGAGTCGGCACGTGTTAATGCGCGCAAGGAAATTCGCATTAATCCTATGGTAGATGCCGACACATGCCGAGATGCAGTCGGCAGGCGCAAGCTAGAAGTCCGCAAAAGCTTTAGTCGTCAAAGTGAACGCGTGAGCACGTTTACACGTGCCGACTCAGTTGTACAAGTTATATTCCAAAAATTGTTTTTTTATTATCATTAAATCGGAGATGTTGCTGAATGTAAATTTAAAAACAAAATTTATTTTTATTAACATTTGACTGATTTATTAATTGTTTAAATAGTGCATCCTCCGTGGGACACCCTAAAATATTATATATTTTTTTAATGTTTGAGGTTTTTATTCGGATCAAAAAGCTCACCTCTTAAATTGATTCTAACAAAGACTCGTGCTATTTTTGACCTCATCGATTCTCACTCGCCTTTAACAAGAATTTTCAGTTCGCGCTAATTCGTTTCCATAATAATTTTCATTATTCAAGTAAAAACAAAGCTCGATAGGTATCGCTCGGTTAAGTAATAATAAAATTCGTTTATACGATTATAATAATTGAGAGAGAGAGAAAAAAAAGATATTTAATTAATCTCGGCGCCATTTTCCCACGCGCCATGAATTAAAGACACGAGAGAGACAATCTATCTCTCCACCCAATTTCCAAATGAAACACAACATCCGGGAACATTTGTGCAGCTTTCGTTGCTTTAATTAGGTTAAGGTTAAGTTCATGATTAACGTTAAATAACAAAAAGTTACAATATGGTTGTCAGTGGTGAGGAAGATCACTTAACTCGTCGTCTTTCCGAGGAAAAACAACTCAAAAAAGAGATAAAATAAAACGTAAACATAAAAAAAAAAGATGAAACGTCACGGTGATTCGAAGGCTAACTTCAACCGGTAATGTTAATTCGGATAAATATAATTAACCGCCTAGTCAGTGCATGCATTATTCTCGAATGAACCGAGAAATTTATTCGTGTAAACTAGCGCTTCCTAATTCAATTTAACAGAGAGAAATAAATAATTGGACATAATAATGCATTTTGACCACAAGACTTTAACCTATTTAAGCAGTTCTGCATAAACTATTTTTAGGAATTACCAAAAATTTAAATACTGTAGTTCGGAAACTCTAAAAAAAAATTTAAAGCTCAGAAATGTCTTTAAAAACAATACTATTAAAAAAATCTTGTACAGTAAAATCGACCTAAAAATGCTAATTAAATCGGAAAAATAACTTCTAGAATATAAAATTTTTGACATTTCTCGTGAAACACTACTTTTTAATTCAAAAGTTCAAAAATAATTCGCTTAAGAGTCGAAATGTCAGAAAAATACGTCAGCGCAAAAATGTAAACAATCAAAAAAAAAAAATTAATATTTCGCTTAAAAAATGCTTTAAAAAAATTATCAATAAATATATGCACTTATTAATTAATCAGTGTATACTTTTACTACAGTAATTTGATATGCGTTAACCATAAACCAAATGTTAACTAGTTAAAAAGATTACATTACAAGTTGATTAAACCAAATACTGTACTGTACATAAATAATCAATGAAAATGAATGAATAATATGCGGCACTAGAAATCAAATACATTTTTTTAAATAAAATCCCCCGCAAAATTATTTTTTTAGAATGACTAGAAAGTGTATACATTTACTACACTTAAGAATTTTACTGCAACATACTTAATAAATCTATCCATCGTTTAAAAAAAGAATTAAAACCAGTAATTAGCCACAACAATTTTAGCATTCTTTTTTTTAAAAAAAAACTGGAAAATTGTAAACATAAAGCATTAAAATTACTCGCTTTATTAAAATGACCCCTTACAACTTCTTTTAATAGTTAGAAGAAAAAAAAGTAGAAATGGAAATTAAAAATCTGGTCAATAAAATATCTCGAAAATAGTATTCGATTTTTTCTTCCAAATTTTGAGGCTAAATTTCCATTTGCAGACGACAACGGTCAGGCCAGAGGTCGAGGCCAACTTCTTTAACTTCGAGAAGAAAAAAAAACCAACAACAACAAATTTTAATTGTTCGCTCATTATCATAATCATCTTCTTCAGCTCGACTTTTTCGGCCCTTCGCCCGACACGTTTTTTATACAAGGCCGAAGCAAAAAGGTTAAGCCATAAAAATAAAGTAAGCGGACGATGTCGAAGGATCAATTCAGTTCATGGAAATATAGAAATTTTTTTTTTCTCTCTCTCTCTCTCTTTTCTTTGAGAAAATAACGTAAAAAACCAGTTATATTGCAACGCAGTCGTTTACGATTTTCCGCTTCACTTGTCAAAATCTGCCAACTTCCCGAATCTACTTTTTTTTATTTAAAGAAAAAAAAAATATTCTTAAAACCTAATTATAGTAAAAAAAAAAAATTTGAAGACTAATTAATATGTAGTAAGCATCTTGGAAATATTTCTACATTCCGCCGGGTATTAACAACGTGTTCTTTTGATTGAAATATGTACAATAAAAGTAACGGAAGCGTGTCGACCCGCCATAAGTGTATGACACGCTCAAGTGTATGCAATGCCAACGGATGTTTAGTCATTTTAATATAAAATAAAAATGAAAAAAAAAAGTAAATAACCGATAACAATCCTTAGAAATTGAAGGATCGGTTAAAAGGAACCAGACGAAAACGGAAAACACGTGGAGGTGGGAGGGTCACGTCACACGTGCATCCTATGACTCCATCGGCACGATAAACGCATCCTAAATAGCCGATTTGGGTCGGAACAAGGAATGAAGAAATCCTCAAATAAAGAACCAACCAATATAATTGTATATATGTCTGAGAAAAACCGTAAATAAAGAAAATTGTTGCAGTCGGAACTTATTTACGAAATTTTAATTACGGTAGTCGAAATTTGTAGAGATTACAAATGGACATCTTTTAATTAATTTTATCAAAATCATAATTTTTATTTACCAAAAACTTAATTTATTATTAATTTTATCTAGAATTATTTTTGGTAGCAAAATTTTGGTTCATTAAATTTAGCAAACTTTTGGTATACGTGTACTGTATTTTACCAAACTTTTGGTTTCTCAAATTTAGCAAACTTTTGGTTTATCAAATTTACCAAACTTTTGGTTTATCAAATTTATCAAACTTTTGGTTAAACAAATTTATCAAACTTTTGGTTTCTCAAATTTATCAAACTTTTGGTTTCTCAAATTTACCAAACTTTTGGTTTCTCAAATTTACCAAACTTTTGGTTTATCAAATTTATCAAACTTTTGGTTTATCAAATTTACCAAACCTTTGGTTTATCAAATTTGCCAAACTTTTGGTTTCTCAAATTTACTAAACTTTTGGTTTATCAAATTTAGCAAACTTTTGGTTTCTCAAATTTACCAAACTTTTGGTTTCTCAAATTTACCAAACTTTTGGTTCAACAAGATTACCAAACTTTTGGTTTATCAAATTTACCAAACTTTTGGTTTATCAAATTTACCACACTTTTGGTTCACTATAATTTGTATTAACCATAAATAAAATGGATTTAGATACCGGCACTATAATTGTGATTTATGGCAATTTCTATTTGCCAAAATTTAATATGATTTTTATACTTTATTTTGTGGCTCGAGAATTATGTTAACCAGAATTTTGATTTTCATGAATTTATTTAAAACAAAAGATTTTATATTATAGCAAGTAATGTAAAACTGCGCAAGTGCAAAATCAATTTTTACATTAAAAAAATTCTTTTCAATTGTTTTATTTCTTTTATATTGTTATTTATAATATAAAAGTTGCGTTCACATATCTTTTTTTTTTTTAACGTCTCGGCAGTTGCAATTAACCCCACAATAAAGCATATATTTGAATAATAAATGCAGCCACTCGCACACGTAGATGACTATTATAAACCGAAATAATAAAAAAATAATAATAATAATAATAATAATAAAAAATAAACATAAATAAATAAAAAGAAATATCAGCTTATTTGCCGATGAACAATAACGATAAGTGTCAGTGGACACCCCTGTATCGTATAGAAAACGCTACAAACTGGCTGTTTTTTTTTTTTTTTTTCTAATACAATGTATATGTAATTTTTTTTTTCTTTTCTTATTCTTCCAACTTTTTTTTATTATCATCACACGTAAAATAGATTTCTCATAATTTGAGCAGAGCAAAAAGAAAAACACGCAACCAAACGCGGTAATAAAAATCAAACAAACCGTCGAAATTAACAGAGCAAAACTCGGAAAGTACGGAAGTGATCAATTTTCCATAAATATAATGTAAAGGTGGAAATAAATATATTGAACTGGGAATAAATATGTTTTTTTCTCCTTTGCTTAATAAATAATAAAAGAAAAGCGAGGTGACGACTCCATTCGCTTCTCAAAACCAAAAAAAAAACAATACCCCAAACAAATTATATTAAAATCGAATTAAATTCACAAACTCGATTAGTTAAAACTATAAACTCAGCAATCAAAATTTGTTATTATTAATTGTTTTTAATTTTCGTTTTACGCAAAAATCAGTTAAAACTACACGGTGTCCGAAAAAAAAAAGTGCACCCAAATGAATAAGCATTAAATTCTTTTATAATGTAAATATTTCAATGACACATGGAAAAACTTTACCGATGCCACCAGAAACGTTCAATCTAGATCAAAATTCGCGTAACCTTGATTTCAGAAAATATTATCACGCGGCAACTAAATATTAACATAAACGAGTGTGCGAAATAATAATAATAAATCAAGCTTTACAGGATGCGCACAATTTAACTCCTCGTTATTCAAATTGATGTGTTAGAAAAACATAATGGTAATATTTGACCCAATAATTACGCCTATGACGTAATATAAAAGCGAGAAGTTTAACGAGGTGTTACATTTTCCTTTCATACACACGGCGATGAGAAAATATTATCAATTAATACAAAAACAACAAAACAAAAAGTTGTATGCTGCGAACAAATATCCGGTATTAAAAAAAAAAAAAATGCGGATAAAAACGCGAAATAAAGTTTCAGGCAAATTTATGTCCGGGTACAACACCAAAATAAAATAAAAATTCCGTTTTTTTAAACTATTTCAAAAAAAATTAAAATAATTTGCATAAAAACGAAATAAATAATAGTTACATGAGATTATAAAAAAAAGCAGACGAATTATGTTTATTGTTTTAAATTTGGCAGTTGAATTTTTAAATGCGGAAAACATGTTTCTTTTGAAACATAAATAAATCAGTCGAATTTTAAATAAAATGAATTATTTTTTTAAAATTTACATTAATTAACACCTCCCATTTGATAATAATAAAACAATTTTTAGAAAATGACCTCTACAACTGAGTCGGCACGTATTAATGCGCTCAAGGAAATTTCCATTAATCCTATGGTAGATGCCGGCACATGCCGAGATGCAGTCGGCAGGTGCAAGCTGGAAGTCCGCAAAAGCTGTAGCCGTCAAAGTGAGCGCGTGTGCACATTTACACGTGCCGACTCAGTTGTAGAGGTCATATTCTAAAAATTGTTTTTTATTATTAAATGGGAAGTGTTAATTAATGTAAATATAAAAAAATTTATTTATTTTCATTAAAATTCGACGGATTTATTCATGTTTCAAAACTAACGTCATCCAACCAATACCCTTTACTTTTAAATTCGGGTGTAGCTCTAGAAAGCGGTTGTAGTAAAACCCGCTTTAACCTCTTCTGTTGATACTAGATTAAGTCAGAAAATCGTGTTTAAGAAATTTTAATCTTTGTTTACTAAAAACTCATTTGCTGTTATTTGCCACCAAAACTTGCTTAAGATATTTTAAACTCGTTTAAGCTTTTTTATTGCCATCAGATTAAGTCAAATCTTGTAATCTTAAAATAATTATTTTAATCTCGTTTAGTGAAAAATTCGCGGTTTCAAAAATAAATAAACCCGCTTATAAATTTTATAAACTTGGAAACAACAACCGGCGTTAAGTGCACTCAAAAACTTAATTGGATCGAAAGTAGCTGCTATATTAGGAAAGTTAAAATTATTTTTTTTTTAAGTGTTGATTTTTAAGTGCGACTTTTACGTGATTGATAAATAAATTGCGGTAACCCTGAACTCATAATTAAACCCGTTTTCGCTCGTAAAACGTTGACCAAGTTTTAACAGAACGATTTATTACGCATTTACAAAAATAGTATTACCGTTGATGGCTCTATCGCGGTTATTATTCAGCTTTCTTCACCAATCAGCTGACTCATTAGCTAACTTTTTGTGCCGTTCGATTAACCTACTAAATAAAATAAATAAATAAAAAAAGTTGCTTCATTTTTCCGTCAAATCTCGCGCCATAAATGGAGAAAAATATGTACGAATGTTTTGACAAAGGTGGATGATAAAAGGTCACCTACGAAAATTTCTCTTACGTTACGTGTATTACGTGTTAGCGTTGCGGTTACATCATCGTCGTCGACGACTTTCTTCTTCGAACTGTTAAAAAATGTTCGTACCCGAAACGAGATAACAAGCCGCGCACGTTTTAGGCATCATTTTCACCCGCGCGCATTTCGTGTGCGCACGAAATTTTCTCTGCGGCTAAAAACAAACCATTACTCACATTCGAGACTTAAATTTTCTTACTATTTTTTACGCGCCGATATTCGTGATATTTTTTTTTTAATCGGTTAATATAATCAACAATACTAAATTTGGTAATTGCGAGTGGTATCTTGATCTAGAAAACGGATTTACACAATTATTATTTTGCTCGAATGAAATTTAAGCTCGTTTAGTAAATTAATTCTCTTTCGTTTCGCACCGAAACTCTTCGGGGTTAAAGTCGTTTAAATCTAGGTTTAGAAAACACGAAGCGAGAAAATAATTATTAACGTGTGCTTTAGTAAATATCACCGTATTAATTTAACGTTAAAAGTTTGGTATCTGTTACACAGTTATACTGTAATATCAAAAGATAAAACGAAAATGTTTTATTATAATAAAAGTAACATAAAAATTGTTTTTCTTTTACGGAGAACGCACTTTTTAAAAAATTAATAAATCAGTCAAATATTAATGAAAATTCATTTATTTATATATGTTTACATTCAGCAACATCTTCGATTTAATAATAAAAAATAATTTTTAGAATATGACCTCTACAACTGAGTCGGCACATGTTAATGCGCACAAGGAAATTTTTATTAATCCTACGGTAGATGCCGGCACATGCCAAGATGCAGTCGGCAGGCGCAGCGTGTAGTCAAAGTGAACGCGTGAGCACGTTTACTCGTGCCGACTCAGTTGTAGAGGCCATATTCCAAAAATTGTTTTTTATTATAAAATGGGAGGTGTTAATTAGTGTAAATATATATAAATAAATGAATTTTTATTTACATTTGGCAAATTTATTAATTTTTTAAAAAGTGCGTTCTCCGTGGGACACCCTATACATACTGGTAGTTCTAATTTACCTAAAAATTACGGGGTGTTGAATGGCGCAATTAAATACTCGTAAAATTGCTCGAAGAAGAAATTTAACCTAGTGGAAAATTGGAGAAGGGAGAATGATGTTAATTACTTTTAATACAATTTGAATATGTATGTTTATCGCGTTGACGTAAATTTTTTTTTTTTTTTTAAAAAAATTAATTGATAAACAAAAAAATATTTTTCCTAATGCATGAGAAAAACATTTTCACGAAGATAAATCATAATAAATTTTCATTTTTTTTACGTAAAAAAAAATAATTGCGATGGAAATTAATTTTTTTCATTGACAAATCGTGAAAAAAGATTTTAAATTTGTTTGCGCGAATGAATCGATTCGTTTGTTTTGGAAAAAAAAAAATTCGTGCGCATTTATTTAATCAGAAAAAAAAATAATAATAATAAAAACCGCAACTTTTTTTTGTTTTTTTTGGTAACGAAAGTGTCGTTATGAATGAGTTCATTGTTTACGCTATTTCGTGTCGGAACGGGACAAATTTTTTTTTTTTTTTTGGCTCTCCCGTCACACAATCTCCATCGTGAATGTGTCGGTGGGTTTTGTTTGTTGTGGATCAGCTGGAGACCGACCGCTACAGTATAATGCCATTCAATATCCCTCGATGATTAAACCGGGTTGCGATGTTGTTGATTTTTTTTGCATAATATATTATTATTTTTTTGAAGGGTTGGACGAAGAGTAAAAATTTAAAAAGGAGATTGTGTGACACAGTCGGTGACGTCAACGATAGAAATAGCACAAAATGTTGATTTCGCAATTGGATATACAGAAAAAGTTGGCCAAAGCCATTTAAAAAACGCATGACATGATTTACTACATGATAAATTATTTTTTTCTTTCCCAAAGTAGAAAGAAATCTACATTTTTATAAGCCCCAAAGATATTTTGAATACGTACCCGGTACACAACAATGACTTTGACATGATCATAATCATTTTAGGACATTCTTAGAAGATAATTAATATTAGAATTTAGAAAGAACGAGAAAAAAAAAAATTGCGCAAAAATGAAATAAACTCGTTCTGCAGAAGTATAAACTAGTACAAAACAGAAAAGTCGAATAGAGCCAAAACTCTTGCGCTAGAAAACTAGTGGAGAATAAACTAATAAAACTAGATGGGAATATAAATCTGTATTCAGTACAAACTTGCAAAGAGTATCAATCAGCATTATTGGAGTATAAACTTGTAATAGCAGACACAAAATAGCGTATTATCTAACTCGAATTGGATTTCAAACATCAACATAATAGAGGACCAACCTTCACAAACTAATACTGTAGATTCAAATAAAAAACTCGTACAGCATGAATAAACTAATGCGGCAATTAGGGGCGAATGAACTTATTCATGAAGCACAAACTGCCACCAAATTATAATAAATATAAACTTTCATTAGCGAAGTAAAACATGTATTGCCAAAGTATAAACTTGCAATAACAGAATAAAAACTTGGATTAATAGAATATAATTTGGATTAACAGAGTCTAAACTAGGATTATCAGAGTGTAAACTTGGATTATCAAAGTAAAAACTTGGATTATTAGAGTAAAAACTTGGATTAACAGAGTTTAAACTAAGATTATCAGAGTATAAATTTGAATATTAACAGAGTATAAACTTGAATTAACAGAGTAAAAACTTGGATTAACAATTTAACAGAATAAAAACTTGGATTAACAAAGTAAAAACTTGGATTGAGTAAAAACTTGGATTAAGAGTAAAAACTTGGATTAAGAGTAAAAACTTGGATTAAGAGTAAAAACTTGGATTAAGAGTATAAACTTGGATTAAGAGTATAAACTTGGATTGTCAGAGTATAAACTTGAATTAACAGAGAATAAACTTGGATTAATAGAATATAAACTTGGATCAACAGAGCATAAACTTGGATCATCAAAGTATAAACTTTGTTAATCCAAGTTTATACTTTAATGATCTAAGTATAAACTTGCATCAACAGAATATAAACTTGGATCATCAAAGTATAAACTTTGTTAATCCAAGTTTATACTTTGATGATCTAAGTATAAACTTGCATCAACAGAATATAAACTTGGATCATCAAAGTATAAACTTGGATTAATAGAGTATAAACTTGTAATAACAGAATACCGGTATAAACTTGTACAGAATATAAACTTGGATTTAAAGAATATAAACTTGCAATACTAGTAACAGATTATAAACTTGAACAAGGCAGAGTTTAAACTTCCACCAACAGAGCATAAACTTTCATTAACGTTTGGATTAATTATACTGTAATACCCTAAAACAGTATACAAATCACTAACGAATCCAACTGATGGAAGTACATTACTGTGCTAAATTTAGGCAAAATACTGCAGATTACAGTATAAAAGCGGACAAATGGACAAAAAAATCCATATTAAATAGCGTGAAAACTCAATTAAAAAAAACTTATAATTATGGAGGGTTATAAACTCTTAAAACAAAATTCGCTCGAAATGGGCGTAAATTATCCAAACTACAGCACAAAAGTTTAATAATGCAGTAATAAAAAAAAAAGGTCATCCCGTACTAAAGCACATAAATCAGAATTAAGATTCATTACTAAAAGCTCAACATATTATTTCATATGGAACACCAACAAAAAAACAACAACATTACAGTACAACAACACAACTTTTTGTCAGTGCATACAAATCGTAATTCAATTTCGCAGTCCATAAAAAAAAACAACCTCTCATTCAAAAAAATATGTAAAATAAATGTTGGTGGGGTTTTTTTTTTTATTTTATTTATAACTTATATAGAAACCGAGCTAACAAAAAAAAAACTCAATTCACTCTCTTCACTCTTTTCTTTCTATCCACAATCAAGAGAGAGTGAGAGAGAGGGACGTGTGGTGAGGGGGAGGGCTTTTAACTTTTTTTTTTTTTTATTCTCCAGCTTAAATTCCATTCCGACAAAATTTTCGAGTATTTTGACCTCTCTCTCCTAACACGTAAAAAAAGAGGGGGGCTGTGACCTGCACTCGCGCATGCGCCTCAATAATTCATAACGAGCATCTTCACAACCACACTTTTGCTCATCTTCACCACTATTATACACTTTCGTTCTCCCTTGGTTAAATTTTTTATTTGTATTTATAATTCGCTACGTACATATTCGTTTCACCGCAATTATATTGGAGAAGGCGAAATTGACGCGTTTTCATCTAATCGCGTGGTTTAAAAAAACAAAACAAGTGACAATGTCCTTTAAATATTTTCACGAAACATCAAATTTACCATCAATTTAAATTATAATAATTATACGCACAAAAGTTAGAAATAATTTTATTTAAATGATTTAATTAACTTGTTATTTTATGCTTTAATCGATTGCTATCCTTTGAAGTTGTTTTCATTTTTTTTTTTAAATAAAAAATTTGGAAAGTTTAATTAATATTGTTATTACACGTTGGGTACCCCACACATTGGTAGGAAAAATGCTATGAAAAAATAAGAAGGTTTTTACCTTGAATATTATGACATCATACCTAATCATTCGATAATTGAGATCTCATTTAACCCCCATTTCACACATCCTCTTAATAATAATAATTTTAAAAAATTAAAAAAAAAAAATTCGAGGA
>JAQGAY010000149.1:0-44299 GCA_034698085.1 Polydesmus angustus | reverse complement strand
CCAAAAATAAGACTTATGGAGTTTTTTCTTTAAAAAAAAATATAAGACAGTGTCTTATTTCAGGAGAAACACGGTATATAAAACGCTCTGTGAAAATTAGACTTTCAGAAAATGCGCACTGCTATTTTATGACAAGCTCCCGTGCTATATTCTTTTCTAAATTATTAAACGAGTTGGGAAAGTTTTGTTTGTCTTGTCGATAACATTTCGCGATTTTGCATTAATTTTATTATATATATTTTTTTTTAATGTTTGGAAAGGCGTAGTCATAATTATTGAGATTTTTATAGTTTATTACTGCAACGTAACGTGCAAAAGCTTAGAGTAGCCTACAATTAATTTAAATTTTTTTTAATTTTAATTAATTTAAGCCGAAAAATTATTGCGATGAGAGGGAAAAAACTTGTCTAATTATGATTTTTTTAAACCAATTTAATTAATGTACGTAAAAATTTTAGATCGTCATTTTATTTAAAAATGAGGATTTATTTCTAAAAAGTCATTAAGTAGTCGTATATCGTTACGAACAATCTAAAATAAATTTTTTAAATAAATAAAAAAAACATTATTTTGTTAATCAGCTCCATTTATAATGACTTGATGGATAATCCGGATTTATAGAGCGAACGTCAATATTGCGGTGTGTGTTTCTAATGCTCATTTTAACGTCGTGATGCAGTTTCTCCCTTGTTATATCGATCGAATATATTTTTTTTGTTTTAAGAAAAAAAAATTATTATCATCCATAGTCTCTTAAAAAATCGTTTATCTTCAGCTTTCCCATTCTATTAAACCATCTTATTCCCGTTAGTTGATGAAGAGAAGAGCGATCTTTAACCTTTTCATCACTCATTTTCTTAGAAACAATAAAAATGTAAACGTGACGATTTATTTTATGAGGATTGGCTCGGATGGTTGTTGTTTTTTTTTCTCCTGTTTGTTTGTTTTATTTTCACTATCTCGTTGAGTCTTGTTTTTTTTTTTGGTAGATACATACCGGTATATATATATTTTTTATATTAAAAGAGTTTTTTTTTTGTTTGTTCCTAGATTGGTAAAGGAAGCTGCGGAAAATAACATATTAGACGATGACAGTTTTTCGTTGCCATGTCGACCGCCTCTCAAACATTTAGGAGAAGAGGTTACACTATCGGACAAGATCTTGCAAGTAAGTTATTATGAGAAGCGATTACTTCACTTGTTGTGCGATTAACTACATGATTGATTACACGTACAAGCCGCTTTACTCAACATTTTTACACACTCGCTTTCCGCTTAAGTACTGTGTAATTACGATTTAATAGAAGTTTTAGTATTTATTTCGATAAACCGGGTATTATTTTTACTTACAATGAAAAACAATGAGATTAAAAAGTAAGTTTCTCTCATCAAGAAAAAGCAAAATAATAATGACAAAATTACAAACAATATTTATTTACTTTTGTGTACTATTAAAATAGATACGCTGTAATTTTCACCCTTTTCTGAGCATTTTAGGTACCTAAATAACAGCTTTTTGACAACCACTTTATAAAAATCCGCCGCCAATTGTTGTTTTTTTCACTTTTTTACATCAATTTTTCTATCAATTCTTTTTGAACAATTTTTTCAAAAATTTTTTCAGTTTTTTTTCCAGCGTCTTTTAAAACCTTTTTTATCAATTTTTTTTTTAAATTATATTTTTAATTTATGTATCAATTAATTTACATCAATTTTTAAAAAAATTTTCTCAATTTAATTTTTAAAATTAAAAAAAAAAAAAAAAAAATGATCGGCGAAAATTGGCGTAAGATAAAGATGAGGAGGGAATCAAAAAGCTGTTGTTTAGGTACTGGAAATGTTCAGAAAGGGGTAAAAATTACAGTGTATCTATTTTAATAGTGCACAAATGTAAATAAATATTGTTTATAATTTTGTCATTATTATTTTGGTTTTTCTCGATGAGGAAAACTTACTTTTTAAATACCCCTAGTATATTAACTTAATATTACGAGTGGATAAAATTACGTTAATGTTATTTATTTTTCGTACACCGTGTATATAATTGAAAAATACCGCTAAAATTAAAGTAGAAAAGAAAAAAAAAATCTTTTAAAATTAGAATTTGATGATTGGGATCAGAATGTTTAACGTTGAGGCTTTCAATACACTACGGTATAGTTGTTATTTAATTGCTTTAGCTTTATAACTCATTTAACGTAGAATTTTTTTTATTATTATTATTTAATTAGAATTTACGGGAGGCGCAGCGAGAAAAAAAAGATTTTCTTTCTATTTGTTTTAAATTTCTATTATCCTTTAACCAAATTTAGAGGACTTAAGTTTTGGCGATAAACGTAAATTTATTTATTTTTTTCTCTTTTTAAGGCGCGCGCGAAGAGAAGGGATTTTCGTTATTGGCAGTTCATAATGCAAATTTTGCGTTTATTACTCGCGCCTGTCTACGTAATTGCTAATTTAATGAATACGTGTTAAATCGGAGAACTTTTATCAAGGTTTACATTGATGCTTTAAATGGATCCATCGAGAGCGAGTTTTTCCAAAAGATCAAAGGCAAAAAGAATATTAAGTGCAGCAGGTATATTTTTTTTTTTGATTGATTTCCTTTGGCGTGTAAACATTTATGAGAATATACTTTTCGTATATATATATATATATGCGCATACAGTATATTCAATATGTCTGTTGTAAAGAATAGAAAAGGCAAAGAAACGCTGAAGGAATTTAATTTAGCAAGCGCGCAGATTTAAATAACGTTTGTTAGTTTATTGACGTTGGGAATTCGAAATGACAAAGCAAAAGCATTCTTACGATACAATTCTCCTTTAAATTTGTACTTTTTCAATTAGCCATGTGCATGTCCTCCGAAGTGAAGTTCCTAAGAGAGAGTGAAGCTGGCATTGTGATAGTTTTATAAAGTAAAAAGAGTTTTTACTTTATCACGTTTAAATATCGGAAATAATAATTGAGTGTCAATAAATGGTCGCCAGCATATCACAAATTCCTAATCCGGCGAAGAAGTAGTTAATGAAAAACAAAATCCTACTCAAGACACTTTTTTAATACAATACTATAGTAAAATACTTTTACCCGAAATAATGTATGAAACATTTGGCACAATATCAAAAGCATTTTATTTTTTTTTTCTCCCCTCTGCGCGTTTATAACGTTCATTAATTTAAGCTGAACAATGTTGTCATTTGCACTCGCTAGAATAATAATTTGACAGTTTTCTACTGTGAATACGCGCGGATGTCACGTTTTTCTTAATATTCGTTAGAGGTCGAGTAAATGAGATTTATACCACACTTTTATCGCGTGTTTATTAAATGAGTTAAAGGCAGAGAGCAAAGAAGAAGAGAAAGAAAAATACTGTAGAAATTGACGTTTTGAAAAAAAGAACAATAGAATCGCAATTTGTTTCTAATCTTATAATTTGCAGTTTTATGTGCGTAAAAAGAATAAAAATTGGTAACATCAGTTTTTCTATAGGGTGTTCGTTGGATGACGTTAATTTTGAAACATGAAAAAATCTGTCGAATTTTAATGAAAATGAATTATTTTTTTTAAATTTACGTTAATTAACACCTCCCATTTAATAATAAAAAACAATTTTTGGAATATGACCTCTACAACTGAGTCGGCACGTGTAAACGTGCACACGCACTCACTTTGACGGCTAAAGCTTTTGCGCACTTCCAGCCTGCACCTGCCGACTTCATCTCGGCACGTGTCAGCATCTGCTATAGGATTAATGGAAATTTCCTCAAGCGCATTAACACTTGTCGACTCAGTTATACAGGTCATATTTTAAAAATTGTTTTTTATTATTAAATGGGAGGTGTTAATTAAAGTAAATTTTTAAAAAATAATTTATTTTCACTAAAATTTGATTGATTTATTCACGTTCCAAAACTAACGTCATCCAACGAACACCCTATATATGAAAGTTTAAAATCAAATTTCTTCTGTTTGGCTGATGAAAACAAGTGGTCCAATATAACAATGTGTAAGAGAGAAAAAAAAAAAAAGATTGGCTTTTTCATTTTGTCGTAAATGTCACTTTTTTTCTAATTTATTTTTTGCCAAATAATTCTATCTACTTTTCTTCTTTGATGTGTGTGCTAGCCAGTTCTTTCCCCGGTCTCAGGTTGTTAAAAGGAGCTTGTGACTTCTCAAATAAATCGCTGTTAATCAAGATTTTTGTAAAGAAGAAAAAAAAAAGCCCGGTGCACTTCAACTTTAAAGGCGCAACGAATAGATCAGAATCACTTCAATAAGGTTTTTCAATACCATTTATAATGGCTCTTATTGATTTTCTGTTCAACAGTGTTTGCAACTGTTGGTCTACGCGCAGAAAAGTTCAATCATAGTCAACAAAAAAAAAATACATACAGTATATGTGTGTATAGGTTAAATATTTAGAAAAGCTGAGTCGGCATTTTATATGAGAAATATTACGAAGTTTTACAGTTGAATTTAATATTTTTGCGTACTGCTTGTTTACGACGGACAATTATTGTTGCATTATGTTTAATGGTTGGGTCACTTGTTTTACGCGTTCTGTTCACCTTTCTCGAGAAACTTTCCAAATAACTTGTAGGATTAGTGTGAAATATAAAAATGATATAAAAATTGATTGCAAAGAGCAGCAGCAACATCCGTCCCAAAGTAAAACCAGAGATTTATATTTTTCTTTCTCCCCAACAAATAAATCCATTCTCACGTGACCACTCAAGAAACTCAATCTTAACTGACACACTCGATAAATTCAAAGTCAATGTTTGACACACCCATTTACAATTCACGCTTCTGACTTTTCACCATCTTTAAAACGCTCTTTTATTTCTTTTGCCAAACATTTTCTAAAAAAAAAAAATAAGGTTTTTCCGCACATTTTCTTCTCCACTTATGATTACAATACAGTCCCTGCAGAATGTTAAGACAAGAGGAATAATATGTTGGGGGGACCAAAAAACTTTTCAAAGAATAATGTAAGAGATACCGTCAAAAATTTGTCATTTATGAAACATATATAATAATATTTTCTTTTTAGAGAGATTTTATCCACGTCATTTTTGATGCCGGTTATTACAGCTATTTTTCATTTCAGGTTTTGTGTTTCTCCGGTGGTTTTCTGTTTCTTTTGGCTGTCTTCGAGACTTTGGAATATATATTTTGTTATGACGACGAGAAGAAAAAGTTTTACGAGCAGATGTTAAGTCGTGGTGGTGGCCAAAATTGGCGACGAAGTGGTGGAAGAAGAGGAATTCCCGATGGAACTTTGGAATCAACACCACTTATAGCAGCCGAAGATGAAAATGAACGTACAACCTGTTTAGAGATGTTAAATCATAATATCCGAAGGTATCCAGAGTGCGATTTAATGGAAGATGATATCGCCGCCGTCACGGACACAATCGATGATGACATTTCCGAGGGTGACAACGTCCTTTTCACGCGACAATCGCTCGTTAACAATTTATCGGAGAGCAGCACGTGATCGCTACCATATGACCGGCTGGCCAACCTGCTTTTTCCTAGAGGCCCTTATGTGAGTAATAACAATTTTTTTTATATATATTACTATAAACGTACATTTTGTGCTTTCGTATGACGCGCTCAATTTTTGAAAAGCACTTGTTTTTTAAGGTTTTTTTTTTTTTTTGGATTTTAAAGGAATTTTCAACCAAAATCGTAATTTGAGATTCGGTTTATTTACAAATTTCTCTTTAAGAATTTTTCATTGTGAGAGGAACGTTTTACACGTTCATGGCGAGTATCTTCTTTAAATTTCATCTTTTCCAAACCAGAATTGACGTTAATCTAGTGTTTTAAAATTTTTTATGCAGGAAAGTCTATAATTTGACGAACATTTTGTCATCCCATTTTTATTTCTAAAAATGTTCACACATTACAAAAAAAAAATTGTGAGGTTTGTTTTTTATATTATCAACAAAAATCTACAGCGTTTACAAGACGTAATAAACATTGAATGAAAAATGCGTGCCTCACACTGGGTAAACAACTATAGGACCTACAATGTGTAGTAGTAAACAGTGCCTACATTGTTTGATTTTTGAAAAGCACTTGGTTTTTTTAAGCTTATTTTTTTTTCTGGGAATTTTAAGGAATCTTCAACCCAAAATCGTAATTTTCTGAGTTGATTATTCGGTTTGTTTACAAATTTATTTTTAAGAATTTTTCATTGTGAGAGGGATGTTTTTCACGTTCATGGCAGTATCTTCTTTAAATTTCATCTTTCCAAACTAGAATTGACATTAATCTGGTGTTTTCAAATTTTTATGCGGGAAATGGTACATTTTGTCATCCCATTTTTATCACTAGAACTTTTCACACCTCAAAAAAAAAACTAAAAAAAATGGTGAGGTTTGTTTCATATTATCAACAAAAATCTACAGCGTTTACGAGACGTAATAAACATTGAATGAAAAATGTGTGCCTCATACTGGGTATACAAACATAGGACCTAGTAGTAAACAGTGCCTACATTGTTTTTATATTTAAAATTTAAATATATTGCGTGCATTTTGGTGAGATTTTTTTTTTGGGCTTTGTTTAAACGTTATAGAAAATTCATTTTTAATGCAAATATACGTTGTTTTTCTCCGTTACCGTTAAAGAGATGTTATTGTTTACGGTGTACTATTGACTTCCGTTGCATATTAATCGTCAATGCGGATTGACGTATACAGTATATAAATAATGTCAGTTTTATGGTACGAGTGTGTGTCCTAATAATTTTATTGGATTTTTTTTTTTTTTGCTCCAAGTTTTCATTTTGAATTTTGAAAAACAGTACATAAATTATTATTGTTTTAAAGACGGAATTATTTTTTATCATGCTGGTGAATGTCAGTGGAAAAAATTTGCATTGATTTTTTTCTTACCGGTAATACGACATTATTAATATTATTTTTTTGTACTGGTGCAATAATTATCCGCTATATAGTGAGAGCGATGCTGCTCAAAAATCTTATTTTTGCGCTTTTCTTCATTAGAAAAGATATTAAGATAACGGATATCATTAGCGTATTAATGAGGCTGTTCAAATATTTTTCAAACTATTTTGTCAATAATTATTATTTTGACTTTATGTAATTAACGAAAGACTATTTTTAAACCCTCTTCTTAGATTAGATAAATTGGAAATGCGTCTTAAAAGCATTCGTTACAAAAAAAAATAAAACCCTCCGAAAATGAATGGGCAAATTTATTTTAATTGGGAAAAGTTTTTATTTATTATTATTTTGAGCGATCACAAAAATAAGAATGGAAATTTTTTTTTAAAGTTTTTATTATTATTATTTTTTCTAAGAAAGAGATTTTTGTTACGTTAGTAATAAATTTACTGTAGTCGCAGTTTTTATAGAAAGACGAACAGCTGTTCGTGGTATAGCTCGTACCGGATGTTGCGAAACCAACTTTTTGAAATGAAATTAACTTCGTTAAAAAGACGACTTCAGAATGACGTATCATAATAGTATTTGAAATCTCTTCAACAGTATAAAAAAATTTTCGATTTATTTTTTTCCCGTTTTTTAAAAGCAAATTTTTTTTAAAATTTGAGCGGAAGATAATGCAACATCGAAAACGTTTTATCTACTTTCAAAAATCTTTATCCCAATAATAATTATCCTTTAAATTAGATTGGATCCAAAAACTCAGATGCAGACGTCGATTTCGTTCGATACGATAATAATTTAAAATGCATTTTACGAGGTTTTAAATCGATAACTTTTTTGTTGTTGTTGTTGAAACTTTAATGTCATCTATCGTTTGCATAAAGCGAAAAGCCAATTACGGAGCAAAATTTATTGTTTTCGTTATCTGCATATTTTTTTTTTTTTAGTTGATGACTTTTAATATTGCTATATTATTAGTAAATTAGTATATATTATTTATAAAGTAGCCTAATTTATAAAAAGAAAATAAAAACAGTATTTCGTTTAGGTATTTATAAAATTTGTCGTCAATTACCATTTCAAATGGAAGTACTTAATGTATTCATGAAAATTTATTTAGATAATTAATTAGAGCTAGTGCATTTCGAAGTTAATTTTATAATTTTTTTTTTTTTTTTGAGGTTATTTGGTGTCAATCAAGAACATGACGTTGCCACTTTCTATGGAAAGCCAACTACACTTCTTCTACTATACGCTTCTCTTTAAAATCCAGTTCACCTAGCGCCATGTTTACTTTGTGGTATATTCACGAACTCATCGTATAAAATATCTTTTTCGTCATTATTATTATTATTTTTTTGGAAAAAATTTTGTTCATTAAAATATTAAATGTAATAGAGATTTTTGTTTACCTGCGTCAACATAGACAGTTTAAGGCGAACTTTTTAACCTTCCGCGTTCATCTATCTGCTGCGCCGCAAACATTGGATCTAAATTTTTGAGGTGTTTTTTTTTTTTTTTGACTTCTTTTTAACTAGTTTGTTTGTTTACATCGACTTAATCAGTTCCATCATCTCTCATCGTTGACGATGTTATGTTTTGTTAACGCTTAATCGTTTTCGTGTTATTTAATGAGTAAACTATATACGGGGCTCTAATATTTTAATTAACGTAATTAAAATTTCAGCCGAAATAAATTTTTCAGGGCGGACAAATAAACCAGCCAACACAGCGCTTAATTAACATTTTAAGTTTTATTTTTGTGTAGGCCTACCTAATTTTCTTAATAATAGTTGATAATAATAATATTTGAGCAACGTTAACTAAAACTTTTTTTTTTTGAGTCAGAGTAAAACTTAATCCCACTTAATTCAATTTATCTTTTGAGTTATTGAAATTTTATTCGATTTGTTCACGTATTTTTTTTAAAAAAAAATTTTTTAATGAATTTACAGGAGATGGAAATGAATTATTTTTTTAAAATTTACATTAATTAACACCTCTCATTTATTAATAAAAAACAATTTTTAGAATATGACCTCTATAACTGAATCGGCACGTGTTAATGCGCTCGAGGAAATTTCCATTAATCCTTATGGTAGATGCCGGCACGTGCCGAGATGCAGTCGGCAGGAGCAGGCTGAAAGTCCGCAAAAGCTTTTGCCGTCAAACTGAGCACGTTTACCCGTGCCGACTCAGTTGTAGAGGTCATATATCCAAAATTGTTTCTTATTATTAAATGGAAGGTGTTAATTAAAGTAATTATAAAAATAATAATTTATTTTCATTAAAATTCGACTGATTTATTCATCTTGCAAAACTATCGTCATCCAACGAACATCTTATACTGTACTTTAAAAAGTTCGAATGAGGTTATTTTAATTTTAATTAAATTACCGTGTATTTTATTTTTAAATTTTAATTTGATCAGTGAAAGCACCAAAAGCCAGCGTAATAATTATTATTCTAAATCCGGAAACGTGAAAAAAAGGTGTTTTTAAAATAAAGTTTTTAACTCATTCTAATCAGACAAATCTAAAAAAACTTTTTAATTAGATTTTTTTGAAGTGAAAAATCTCGTTGAAAATCGCCATGTTTATTTTATCAATAATCTAACATTAAATTCCCGCTTATAAATATATATTTTTTTTAATAATAAAAAGTATATTTGAGAATTTTGATTCAAACTTATCAAATGTTTTCATCATTCGTTTTTATTTACTTTATTTATTTATTATTTTTTTTCGTGTTGCGATGAGAATGATGGAGATCGGAGTGGTGTATTTTACTTTCATTATTATGATAATAACGTCGCGTATAGACTTTATTTAAGATATTTTATGAATGTCTGGCAGCGCATAAATAACGAATAGTGACGTTCGTTTGACGTTCAGTAGTCTAATTTTTTAATATAATATCTTTTGTCATGTTTTCATAGCTTTCAGCGAAAAAACCTTATAAGCAATTGTTAATATTTGGGCGGTATTTTTTTTTTATTTTTTTAATAACAAATTATTTGCGTCGAGTGCTGCACATTCCTCATCGATTCTTCATCTTTCTTCGCTCTTTTTCCTTCGTTCGACATTGAGATGACGTTTTAATGATTTTTTTTTTTTTGCTCCTTTTGACGTTTTAACGTTAAATGTACTTTCTCTCTGCGTTGGAGCATAGAAAGTGCAGCAGCAGCAGGTATTATATAGACATCAAAAAATGCTTTCTAAAATCCTTTAAGGTACGTTACACCCTAAATGATAGAGCGCTGTTGCGTCCCTCGTAAATGATTACTGTATATTGAATTATGCTTGACATGCGTGTAACCTACTAAAACTTTTCTATTAATACACTTATTTTTCTCTAAAATGTTTACTAGAAAAAAAGTTCTAATGCACTTTGCATTTTATTCACTACCCGGTACTCGGTTTGTACAGGAAGTTTTTTTTTTATTCCTTCCATTATTTATTTAAGCTTTAAATAATAAATTAGTTTATCTAACACAGATTTATATTTTAAGCTTAATACTGTACGGTATAAAATTTTTACGAATTAAAAACAATAATAATATAGGATGTCCCACGGAGAACGCACTTTTTAAAAAATTAATAAATTAGTTAAATGTTAATGAAAATACATTTACATTAAATAACACCTCCCATTTAATAGTAAATAACCATCTTTGGAATATGATCTCTACAACTGAGTCGGCACGTGTAAACGTGCTCACACGCTCATTTTCACGACTAAAGATTTTGCGGACTTCCAGCTTGCAGCTGCCGACTGCATCTACCATAGGATTATTGGAAATTTTCTTAAGCCGCATAAACATGTGCCGACTCAGTTGTAGAGGTTATATTCTAAAATTGTTTTTTATTATTAAATGAGAGGTGTTAATTAATGTAAATATTAAAAAAACAATTCATTATTATTAACATTTGACTGATTTATTAATTTTTTAAAAAGTGCGTTGACCGTGAGACATCCTATAGTAAAAAGTTAAGAGTTTGCCGTTAAGATTTTTTTTCTTTTTTTTTAGCTGCTTTAATTATAGAGTTATCACACTTTTGACGTCATTTTTTGATGAAGAAATTGATAAATATCGAACAATTTTTTCTAATAAAATTAAATTAAAGGCGATTTAATCCGTTCCCAACCCTGAATTTTGCTTTAATAAAAAACAGGTTAACACAGAAATTATTGCAAATAGATTTTAATTGCTGATTGATAACAATAAGAATGAGTAGGTATTGAGTCTATGGTATAGTCCTATATTTACTTTTGATGTTCTCATCATTTATCAGCATTTGAACACCACTCATTAGCACTCGTCAACAAACAACACATACAATCTTGTTTTTTTTTTTTTTTTTGCTATGATTTTTAAAATTCACACTAATACTGACCATCAGTTGACTGCAAGTTGCGTCAAAAGTGTGACGAATATCGAATCTGCGCAAAATATCGAACAAGAAAAAACATGACGAATATTGGAGTTTCACTGTTTATATATTTGTAGTAAATTATCTATAAGGATAAACATTAGGTTGAAGATGGTAGGGTGTTTTTTAAAAAAAACTATGATATTTGGTTGCTTTAAATAATAATTTTATAAACTTTTTATTTTTCTTATATTTTTTTGGAGGTTGCCGAGAATAAAATTGAAGGGAAAAATGTGCATGAAGTGGTTGAATCTCTTCAGCGAAGCTGATAATGAAACACTTCCCAATGTCAAAAGTGACGGATGAATTCTTTGCCTTGAATAAGAATGATGATGCCCATTTCTTTTTCTATTCTTTCGCTTCAGGGATTTCATCCTGAACGTTTCATTCGCACCATCATAATATTATATCGATGGTCGTGCGTTTTGAAAGTCGATGACTTTTCATTTCGCTATTCCTTCAACAATTAATTATTTTAACACACTTCTCTGATTAAAAAAAAAAAAAGGAAACCAAAAAAATAAAATAAGAATAGGAATAAAATAATTTCCTTATATTATAGGGTGTTCGTTGGATGACTTTAGTTTTGAAACATGAAAAAATCAGTCGAATTTTATTGAAAATGAGTTATTTTTTATATATTTACATTAGTTAACATCTCTCATTTAATAATAAAAATCAATTTTTGGAAAATGACCTCAACAACTGAGTCAGCACGCGTAAACATGCTCACTTTGACAGATAAAGCTTTTGCGGACTTCCAGCTTTGCACCTGCCGACTGAATCTAAGCACGTGCCGGCATCTACCATAGATTTAATGCACATTTAGTAAAGTGCATTAACACGTGCCGACTCAGTTGTAGAGGTCATACTTTAAAAATTGTTTGTTATTATTAAATGGGAGGTGTTAATTAATGTAAATTTCAAAAAAATAATTTATTTTCATTAAAATTCGACCGATTTATTCATGTTTCAAAACTATCGTCATCCAACGAACACCCTATATAATAATTCTTACATAACATTACAAACAATGTGCAAAGTCGATGATTACAATACATTTTAAGATTTATCGCTTAAGAAATTTTTTTTTTTTTTTGCATTTTCAAGAGAAGCTTTTTATTTTCATCACGTAAATAATATTATTTTTTCTTCTTTTCATTTTTTTTTCTTTTAAGATTTTCGACGAGTTCTACGACAGACGGAAATATTGAATTCTGATTTTTTTTATATAATAGAATTGATGTGTTCTATAACAATATCTGGCTTTAGGCTTAAGGAATCCATCGAAAAATATTTTCGTTTACGGTATTACGCAACTGCCGTGATTGATTACGTTGTACGAGGGGATATTTATGAAAAGAATGTATCGGGGAGTGCGCGCGAAAATGGCGGGAATGGGATTAGGGTGTTCGACGACAATTCTTTCGTCTGCGCATGCTGATTTACGTCGTCGTCTTTGCACGTACCGTATTTTACACGTAGAATAAAAGCGCTTTTTATTTGACTGATGCATTTACAAGTCTATTATGCACGCGCGCGCACGCTCTTTTATTACGTTTCCACGCGCATTACCATATTCCTCCTCCTCTTCCATCACTTTAACCTTATTATTATTATTATATATATACGTATATATTTTAAGGGGTCATTTTGATTCCCAAAAGAAATTAAGTCAATGCCAGATGTAATCCTCTACTCCGGTACTCAACTGTCCGAACAGCGGAGGGCTTTTCATTACGCGAACGACCTCGTTAACATATCTCCAACCGCATAAACTTTCATTTAATCTGACAGTAATGAAGGAAGTTATTCGAAAAAGAGGGAAAAAATTAATTAATTTGAGGTTTTTGAGAGGCGAAAAATTTTTGTCGTGATTAATTTTTCGACAAATCGTTTGACGTCATATGCCATTGGACGATCAATTTCAAAAGCATTAAAAATTTTGTTGCGTCGTATTATACCGGGTGTTCGAAATGTAAGTACCCAACTTCCGTCTGTTATTAAAAAAAAAAAAAAAACTAGCGAAGATAAAATTTTAAAAATGGTGCCATTTTACAGAGAAACTCAGATAGTTTTTTCTATAAAAAAATGATTTCTTAGTTACTTCAATAAATGTTTTAAAAAACTTAAAAAATTTACTTTTGACTTGCTTTTGAGCAGTAGTCTGTAATAACAAAGGCAATAAAAATGAAACAAAAATGGACCAACAATTAAAAAATAATGTAAATAATAAAACATTGCTAGAGACATTCAATTATTCAGATATTCTATAAAAAAAAATATTAGGATGGAAAATTTTCTCTATGGAAAACATAATTTTTTAAATTTTTAACTTTTTTATATATTTTTTGAATTAATAAAAAAATTATTTTTTTACATAAAAAACTTTCTCAGTTTCTCTGTAAAATCACGCAATTTTTACATTTTTATCTTTGCTAGTTTTTTTTTAATAGCCGACGGAAGTTGGGTACTTACTTTTCGAACACCCCCTATACGTGGTACATGTAGGCTACGTGTACAGAGCTTTTCTCTGAGATAAGAGAGTGATTATTAAGGTTGGTGGGACGTTAATTATGACTCGGACATAAACTTTTTTTTTTTTTATTGGGGAAAAATTAATTTATGTAACGCTTAAAGGTTTATTTAATTTGTAAGTTCGTTTTTTTTTATTTTTAATTTTGATACGAACAAAAATTAATATGCTAAGCACTTTTAACGAAACGTTATTAATTTATTATAAGAGAGGTCATTTTTTGATGGACATTGCGTAACGACACTGGGGTATAAAATGGGTACGTCGTAAATCATTCGTAATCTAACGGTGGAAGTTTATGGCACCTCTTTAATTAACATCGATTATGTCGAATTAATTTTTGTTTTGATAAAAATCCGAGATTGCGCTGCAAGGTTTTTGGCAGTACACTGTACTAGATATTACACTGTATGAACTATGACGCGGTACTACCCGTGGGTCCATAAATATACGACGTTTTTAAAAAGCGAATAAATAAGTCACATTTTAACGAAATTGAATAAATTTTTTAATATTTACATACAACAACATCTCCGATTTAATGATAAAAAACAATTTTTAGAATATGACCTCTACAACTGAGTCGGCACATGTTAACTCGATTAGCAAAATTTTCAATTTAAAAAGCGAACGAACAAGTCAAATTTTAATGAAAATAAATTAATTTTCTAATATTTAGTTACAACAACATCACTAATTTAACGATGCAAAATAACATCTGGCATGTGCCCTCATCCACTGAGTCGGCACATGTTAACGCGTGTAACGAAATTTTTAATAACTCTCTCGCACGTGTCTGCTTGGATGTTGGCAATTACGAGTATGAGAAAGTTATTGAAATTTTTGCTAATCGAGTTAACATGTGTTGACTCAGTGGAGAAGGTCACGTGCCAGATGTTATTTTGTATCGTTAAATTAGTGATGTTGTTGTAACTAAACATTAAAAAATTTATTTATTTTCATTAAAATTTGACTTATTTATTCGCTTTTTAAACTGAAAAAAGTGCTAATTGAGTTAACGCGTGCCGACTCAGTTGTAGAGGTCATAATCTAAAAATGGTTTTTTTATTCTTAAATCGGAGATGTCGTTGTATGTAAATATTAAAAAAATTTATTCAATTTTGTTCAAATTTGACTTATTTATTTGCTTTTTAAAAACGTCGTATATTTATGGACACACGTTATATAGCTGACCAATTATAAGGGTAAAGAATGCTTGTAAATAATTCTCCGATTCTTAACAGAAAGTAGCGTTTACGTTTCGTTTTATTCAAATTTCAGTTTGGTACGAAATGTAAGAAAGTCGTATTTTTAATCCATGTAAAACATTGTTCCGCAGAATTATAGCGCTGAAAAAATTATGCGAAATGCACACTCTGCATATAAAAATGGTACATAATTTCCGCACAAATTGAGTTAGGACTCGATTAAAATAATAATTTTATAATAACATCGCAGCTTCCGTTTGTTCAATAATTTCGAATAATTAAATGCCATTTTTTATTTTGATATAATTATAATTAGGAATTCGTTGACGCAAAACGGGGGTTTTAGCATTTTTCTACGCTTCAATTAAACCAACTGCAATTTGTTCAATGCTTTTACAAATTTAATATGCTGTGAACACATCCGCTTGTAAACACATTTAATACGCCGTATTGCGAATTACATGTCGGCGTCGCGCTTTAATATCGCCGATGTTGTCATTTCGAAAGGTGATAATTTAACGCAAACACCGGAAAATTTTTGCGCGCGTTTTTTATTTTGATTTAAAATAAAAAAAGCTGGCGAGCGTATACAATTTTGAAAATGTACGTGGTGTGTGACGTAAAAGTAACGAGGTTTTGTGTTTAAACTCAATTCTGATGACGTAAGAATTATAATTTTTAAAAAATAATTATTCGGTTCTTAACGCTATAATGACGTCATTAGTAAAACTTTTTATTTAGGGAAAAAAAAAAAAAAATGAGCTCAGAAACATAATTTTTTTTAATAGAAATTTTTTTTCTAAAAATGAGATCGAAACTGAGCGAGGTTTAAATAAAACTGCATTTTTTCTTTGGTGGCAACGCGCTATTAGGATGTGTTTTGAATTAGTTTTGGTAAAAAAAAATTCTTATTAAAATTTAAAAGAGTTAATCTTTTTTTCAATTTCCATAAACAAGATTTAGTAAAAACGACTTTTTACGCGACGTTTACCAGCCTAATTTATTCGACCATTACACTTTTTTTTTTTTTGACTCGAAAGTTTTTTAGTTAAACAAATTTTTGTAACCGCACATTTTCACGCGTCAACAAAGTTACTTAGGTTTTTGGTAAACACGAGTTACACAACTAAAACTAATCTTCTTCCAATTGGAATTACGACAGGGGATTTTTTTTTTAAGTTACCTTTTCAGTAATTTCGACTAATTTAATCGCGAAGATTACTTCAGTCGAAATTCCGAAAAATCTTAAAAATTTGTGTTGACAATTATTTTTAATTTTTATCGATTTGTTATAGGGTGTTCGTTGGATGACGTGAGTTTTGAAACATGAATAAATCAGTCGAATTTTAATGAAAATGAATTATTTTTTTTAAAATTTACAGTAATTTACACCTCCCATTTAATAATAAAAAAACAATTTTTGGGTTATGACTTCTACAACTGAGTCGGCACGTGTAAACGTACTCACTTTTACGGCTAAAACTTTTGCGGATTTCCAGCCTGCACCTGCCGAATGAATCTCGGAACGTGCCGGTATCTACCATAAAATTAAAGCAAATTTCCTTGGACGCATTAATACGTGCCGACTCAGTTGTAGAGGTTATATTTCAAAAATTGTTTTTTATTATTAAACGAGAGGTGTTAATTAATGTAAATTTAAAAAAAAAATTTATTTTTATTAAAATTCGACTGATTTATTCATGTTTCAAAACTATCGTCATTTAACGAACACCCTATATTTCTCTCGAAATAATAATACCGTAGTTTAGTTTGAAATAACAAAATTGTGCGCGGTATATAAAACGCCAATTTATTATTTCCTTGCGGTTAGGACCACCTTTTTTTCAGCCCTCAATTTATTTTAGGCGCGTAACAGACGGAGGGTTTTTTTAAGGGTCTTCTCTCTCGAGTCTCATCATCTCCGAATGTTTTTTTTATTTTTTTACTTTCATCTTCTTAATATAAGCGCGCGAATTTTAGTTTATCTTTATTTTATTTTTTTCGTGGCGGGAGAGAGTGAGGATTTAGCTTCATGCTTTCGCATTTTATGATCCGAATTTAAATTTTTCTTTTACGGAAACTTCACTTTGCGGGAATTTGCGTTGAAAATCAATTTCCTCGTCTATAACAGTCGGGTTCGCGCGCGATTCGTGGAAAAAAACTTCTGGCATTTGATTATTTGAATAGTGAACTTTATTATTGAACACTTTTACGCTTTTTACATGTTCATTATACGTAGATTTGTCTGCACTTAAGAAGCAAAAAAAAAAAAAAAAAAAAAACTTTTTATTGATTTTGTCAATCATGTTAGATACCGTAGGTTGTTTTCTCTCTTATAGGCCTACCTACCACCTCGTCACGTGCCTAACGGTCTGAATAAAAAAAATAAGGCAACCAAGAAATACTTAATCTTATAATATTCTATACGCTTTATGAATATTACTTTTGCATTGAAATTAGAAGCAGAAAAATTCTTTGTTTACACAGTGAGAAAAAAAATATGCCTTCGGGGTACCCGAGGAACCGTTCTGCGTTCTATGCAATTCATTCATTTTTTTTTTATCTAAAAAAAAAAGTTAATGCGATTTTTTTTTTATTTTTGGGGGTGGTTTATGTTGTTGCGGAATTATTTGATGAAGAAGACGTTGAAAATCGATCGTCAATTTCAAGTAGAAACTTTTTTTTTTTAGGTGAATATTCGAACCGGAGAAAATTACGAATCGATTATTTTTTTTTTTAATGATCTTCGATTGTTTTCTTATTGCTACAAAATGTTAGGAAGAAGATTAAAAAAAAGTTATTTCAATCAACGTCATTATATATTATTAATGAGTTATCGATTGTTAAGTGTCAAATTAATATTGTTTGCTTTCGTTTAGCAAAATGTATTTGAATCAATCATTTTGAAAAGTGGGAAGTTAATTAATTTTTTTTTTCTTTTTCAGATTTAATTTTTTGTGTGGGCGAAAAAATGATACATTTTTGTTGATTTTTAGTGTACCTAATGAGCAAGTTCAATTGCGCATAAGCAGAGCATCTCCAAAAAATGATCTTAATTATTTTTATACTAATTGGGATATTTTGTGATTACATATATATGGTGTTCGTTGGATGACGTTAGTTTTGAAACATGAATAAATCAGCCGAATTTTAATGAAAATGAATTATTTTTTTTATATTTACATTAGTTAACACCTCCTATTTAATAATTAAAAACAATTTTTGGAGTATGACCTCTACAACTGAGTCGGCCCGTGTAAACGTGCTCACGCGTTTACTCTGACGGCTAAAGCTTTTGCGGACTTGCAGACTGCAGCTGCCGACAGCATCTGTGCACGTGCCGGCATCTACAGTAGGAATAATGGAAATTTTCTCGAGCGCATTAACACGTGCCGACTCAGTTGTAGAGGTCATATTCTAAAAGTTGTTTTTTATTATTAAATGAGAGGTGTTGACTAATGTAAATATAAAAAAAATAATTAATTTTCATTAAAATTCGACAGATTTATTCATGTTTCAAAACTATCGTTTTCCAACGAACATCCTATACTGTATAAGTAAAATTAGATGGGTGCATGGGTGTAGTTGATCTCCGAAATATTTTTTTTTAAAACGAATTATAAACATTTATGTAAAAAAAAAAGCGATTATTTTGATTTTGTATAAGTTTTTTTTAATTTTGGAGATTAATTATTATCGTAAAAAAAAGCTATATTTCAATCATTTCAATTTAAATTATCTTTCAAGAATATTTTATTTGAGTTGTTTAGCTTAGAATACTTGAATTTTTTTTAAATGGGAAAAAACATCTCAAAATAAACAAATCTTAATTATATTATTCAACTAATAGTACATAAAAGGATGCGAATGTTGGTGTAGTTTACACAAGAAAAAAAATCATAATTAAATTGCATCAATTGGCTTCCTTTTCAACAAGTACCTTCATTCATCTTGTTTATTTATTCAACAAATCGCTCTATTGTTGGTTTTAGGAAGTAGTTAATACTGAATGAAATAAGTACATTATTTATCTTTATATTATATTACAATGAGCGTTATGTTTTATTATTAATTTTAACGAGATAAAATTCAATTTAATTCGGCGCACTCGAAATTGTGTTTATTTTGCTTTTATTTTTTCTAAACAACTTTAATATTTAAAAGCCATGCTGTGTAAAGAAATAACATTTTAAAAATATGCGTTTAGATAATATTTTTTTTTCTTCAAAGAAAAAAAAAATAATAAATAATAATAACATAAAATTTGAGACAGAAAAAAAAGTGGAATTTTATGATTGAAAATTTATTTTTGAATTTGATTTGTAAGAAACATTAGAAATAGGACTACATTTTTTTTGTTGGTTTTTTTCCTCGTTTTTTTAATACCGTAATATTTTTTTTTTTTTTCTTATCAAAAAAATTTTTTTTTGTCATTATTTTGCGATTTACGTAATTTTTTTCTGTTGTCGTCGAAATATGAATAATTTAAACAACTTTTTATAACTTGGATGATTGCATGTATTTTTTTATTCAATATTTTTACTTAAAATGTGTCGCTTTAACTTAATCGAATCAAATTAAAGCTTTAAAATTACACTTACAATAGAATTTAGAATAATGAGATTTAATAATTAAAAATAGTTGTAGAATAACATGGTTTTTTATTATATTATTCTACATGTAGGATAATTCTGGTCGAGTTTCTATTCAATCGAGTTCCAAATTCATTTTAAACAAGATTTAAGTTAATCTTGAACGAGCTTAATAATTACTAAACCTTAATGAGTTATCCCGTATATCGATATTTTTTAATATATCGTTTTTAGTAATGTAAAATATCGATAGTTTGATATTTTTTGTTTTAATATTAAAGCTGAATAAAAAATTCAAATTTTTGGTTTGTTTACCCACTTTTTCATTTTTTAGGCTATACATTATGTTTGGTTTTTTTGATGGCCCTCGAGGGTAACTGTTATGAAAACGTCAGAAAACTGCAATAACAAAAAATACCGGTTTTCGATACTATGTTTTCATATCGATATAAAAAAAAATACACCAATACCTCGATATACGTTCCATGAAAGTTGGTCGTAAAGCGAGACGTCGTATATCGAATCATTTTTTCCTCTGTACTCCATGGGATGTACGAGTTACAATTTCAATGAAAAATTAACAAAAAAAATGGCCAAGTTTTCAATGAAAATTACATTTTTTTATCTATTATTTGATGATATGATTGCAATTAGAATGAAAAGATTAAAAGAATGTAATTGTGTAGGTAGCAACGCAGCTTTTTACGCATTAAGCAAAAACAAAACACAATAAAAGCGCTTCTACTGAATGTGAAAAGTATCTTTTAATTCACTTAGTCTTATTCAGTACATGTACTTAATTATTTTATATACTGCATTTTCACATTTTAATTTTTTCTTTAAATTTCTTGTCATTTCCGTTCTCATGACAACGGTTGAAAAATGCATTAAAAATGAATAAATACTGTACATGTATTGTACTCAACAAAAACAACACTTTCTCTCTATTTCCGCCAAATTCCTTTTTCGCGACTCATGCAAAATCTGCATTTGCATAAAATTTTCGCATTTTTTTAAAAAAAATATGCTCGTTTCATCTACATTTTTTTTGCTTTTAATATATTTTTTTTTTTGGACTGTAAATCGAAACAGTGCCATAAATAATAAAGGCCGTATAGCGAAAAGCCGCGTATAAAAACATCGACAATAATCCGAGAATTATCGATATTTTTTTTTTTCAACAGCGCTATTAACCGAGTTTTTACTTATTTGCACTTTTACTCATCGCACTGAAAGATGAAAAAAAAAAAATTATTTTTTTATCCGTGTCATATTAATTAATATTATTAACGAGTGCGTTTACGTGTCGTAAAGCAATGATTGACGTGAATAAAATTGGCCATAAAAAAAAAGTTTTAATTTTTTTGACGAATAAAAGTGCAAAAAGTTGGATAATATCTGCAGCACGTACTGTATACATATAACCTATAGACGTTATGTGCAAAAACTCAGCAAGAAATTTTCTTTTTTTGTATACACACACACGCAGGGTAATCGCATATTTTTCGAGTGTGAATTTTTATATATATTTATTTTTTCTGATCCCTTTGGGCATCGTATACACATTAGAATGCAAATGAGCTTTTCTTCGATTTTTGTCATTGTTGAAAATGTGTCATTTCAACTTCTTTCACATCAATTCTCTATATACCAATCAGTGTTTGGGGAATATTATGCGGAGTTGGGTGCCCTTACGTCTCTCCTACTGGCAACGCTAATCTTAAACTTTATCCATAAGGAGCGCGAACATAAGGCAAAAGCGTAAAGCTAAAAGCTCACTGTTGTAAAAATGCTGCTGAAGGCTCGCTCCTACTGCATTGTAATGTTTTTCTTTGTGATATTTTATTTGATAAACATTCCGACGGAATCGTAAATACTGTAGTAGAAAATAAAAAAAATAAATAAATATATAAAAAAAACAACAACACCCAAAGTGCGTTCGTTGTATTTCTAAAGATTTCAATAGCTTGGAAATTTTGAAACCTAATTAAGTCTCACTTGCTTTCAACTTTTCACAAAGTGAGATTTTCTCCGGAGGAAAAAATGAAAAAAAAAAAAAAAAAAAAAAAGATGAAAAACCTTTCTGATTAAAGTGCAGTGATTCTCAGCATTTCAACTACCGGTACCGTGTTTCCACCGACCAATCCTGTTTTAGTGGAATCGCTTCGGCAAAACCTCAATCTGGTTTAGCGAAAGTGTTTCCACGATTTTTTTTTCAAAAAAACATAATTTTTTTTTTTTTTTTGGCGAAACGAGTTGTGTGAAAGAGGTTTGGTTTGCGGAAACTAGTTCCACCGAATCCAAGTTGTATGTAAATAAAATTATGGAACTGATTGAAACTGGATCCGGCTGGTGTAAACAAGTTTGGCGAATCAATTTTTAGTGGTTATAAAACTCTTTTTGACTGAAATCTCTTTCGCAGCAAAATCTGCTTTTAGCAAAATTAGTCACTTTCTTGATTTTTGTTTAAAAACAGTCTTTTTTTTTTTTTTTTTTGTAATCAAGTTTTACGGACGAAACGTCTCGAGAGAAGAGATTTGGTGGATCTAGAGTTCCCTCAAACCTTGCGCGCTGACACCAAAATATAGAACTCGTTTTAATTTCTGGAAACTTGCTTTAAAATTTCGGCGTAAGCGAAGTTTGTTTACACTCGGATAGGCAACGAGCATCATTTTAATGACATCGTGTAGGAGGTTTAGATAAAACTAGATCTTTAGTTTCAGCGATTTAAATAAAAAAAAAAACTAATTTAAACTATTTAAAAATAGTTCAAAGAGTTGAAATTTTTATCCTTCGAATATTATAATATTATTCATGAACTGTATTTTGTAAAAATTGGTATAGAGAGGAATTATTATTGTGTTTTTTGTTATAAACTTTACATAGGATTAGATATTAACGATACAATGCTAAGATACGAGATGAAGAATAGCTCTGTGTGATTTATGCGACGTTGACAAAGCGTGACATCGCTCGTTTCCTCATTTCAATACCGATATTAGAGAAAAATCAAATTTGTAAATATAATGTATCGTTTATTCAATGTCATTGAAGGACCTAAAGGTGTTTACAAAAAAAAAAAAATAATAATAATGTGTTTTTATACAGTAATCTTGTGAGAAATGATCGAAACCACTGGCATAGTTTTCAAGGCTAAATTTAGGAAAACATCTGAAAAAAGATTGCGTTATTTACGTTGGTTTTAATGAAAAAAATATTTTTGTTGATTCGCATGATTATTATTGTTATTGTAATGCTAATTACTTAAATTTAAATTATTATCTGTGTTTTTAAGACTTTTTTTTAAAATTAATTTATTCAAGACTTATTTTTTTTTTTTGATTTTTAAAAATTTTGTTTATTTTTCAAAATTTAACGTTCAAAAATTATTATTATTGTTTAGATTGCATTTAAAAAAAAAATCATTCACGTAAAAGGCTATTAAATCTAATAATAGCGAATTTGCATGAAATTAACATTTAATTAGCAGATTGATGGACGTTTTCATTAGCTATTAACGTGCAATTTCAGCAGATGCTTTTCGAATGAAATTGAATTCTCTTTTATTTTGGACATTTACGGACCGACGAATTTTATACGCAGTTGTTGACGCTATCATTTAATTACAATTTTATTGATTAAAAATAATTAAATATAATTTGAGTCAGTTGGATAGAGGGGATGAAGATGACAAATAAATTCATTTTCTGAACGTTTTCTATGTACGAGCGTTACATTTATTACGCTAGACGGCCGATGTTACACGTAGAAAGTTGATGAATTATTTATGCGGGTTGATGGGATGCGCGAGATGAATGATTGAATGACATTTGCCTATTGTTAGGTGAAAAGGTTAAAATGTTAAGAAGGCTTTCGCATGATTTGTCAAACACTAGTCATTTGAATAATGACTATTTTTGAATATAATCCGCGATTGACTTTGAACTTTCGCAAAACGCATTTGTTAGAATAATTTCGGATTTTAATCTGATTTTGGTTTTAACGGTCAATGCTTTTACCGGTACTATATAATATTGAAGAACTGCAGCGATCAAAAAAAAACAAACATATTTGGATACTCAATAAAAGGTGCAATTTTTCTTATATTGTAGTAAATAAAATTCAAAATTTTAACAAAAGCACTGGTAAACAATTGAAAAGAAATCTGTAACTACTACAGATATAAAAAAAAAAGAAATTTGAACAATTTACAAATTAATAAAAAAAAAAAATTTAAAATACGTAAAATTTCAATGCAAAAAATGTATTTTTGACATATTGGAAAATAACAATTTCTCTAGTAAATATCATTTGTCAAAATACTGTATTTTATTTTATGGTTAATTATGTTCTTTTTGGCTATGACAGTTGAGGTACCATGAATAAAATATAGATTTGCATCCCATTTTTACCTCATGGTTTTTTCATGTTAAACTGCATTGAACATGAAAATTGATTTTCTGTACTTTTATACCAGCTTTTTTGGGAAAAATATTTTGGTACCATGACTGCCATAACATATGGGAATATGATGCGCCATCAATTAAAAAAATATTAACTTTTATTAGATAAATTTCTATCTCCAAAAATGTCAACAATTCCCAGCTTTAATTATTTTTTTTTTTCTATTGAAATTTTACATTTTTTTACTTTTTTTTTTTAATATTGAACACTGTAAATTGAAAATTTTTTTAAAAATATTTAAAAATCATATTGAGTAAATGGAAGACGTTACAAAAATATTTTCCAACTGAAATGAAGAGAGTGTGTATATAATATACAAAAAGCCGTCATTGAATTGAAATATCTTAAAATAATATTGGTGATAGATCCGCGCTTAAATTGCGACTCAATTTCTAAGTACTGTATATAGGTACTGTATATAAAATAGAGAATTTTTACGAGTATTAACAATTTAGTGGGCTATTTCAAAATACACAGCTTTTCAATAAATTTCTTTTTTTTTAAAATATTTTTGTTGCCGGAATAAAAATAAGTATTTCAATGAAAGATTTCGCACGCTACTTTATTGCTTTTGTTTAAACTGTTTTTGTTTATTTTATAAACACTTTACAGTAAAAGCTATAATTCACTTTTTTTTTATCCATTCACATTTTATTTTCTGTAAAAACACTATTTCGAGTATTTTTTACACCCATTATTAACTTTATATTATTGCTGTTTTTTTTTTTTGGTATTTATTTTTATGTGAAAAATCTTGTTTATAAAAATCGTTATGATCGGGCGCTACAAGTTTTTCAAAGTTGTATAGGGTGTTCGTTGGATGACGATAGTTTTGAAACATGAATAAATCAGTCGAATTTTAATAAAAATGAGTTATTTTTTTAATATTTACATTAATTAACACCTCCCATTTAATAATAAAAAACAATTTTTGGAATATGATCTTTACAACTGAGTCGGCACGAATAAACGTGTTCACTTTGACGGCTTAAGCTTTTGCGGACTTCCAGCTTGCATCTGCCGACTTCTTCTCGGCACGTGCCGGCACCTACCTTAGAATTATTGGGAATTCCCTCAGCGCATTAACACGTGCCGACTCAGTTTTAGAGGCCATATTCTATAAATTGTTCTTCATTATTAAATGGGAGGTGTTAATTAATGTAAAATTTTAAAAAATAATTCATTTTCATTAAAATTCGACTGATTTAATCATGTTTTAAAATTAACGTCATCCAACGAACACCCTATATTCCAGTTTTAAAGAAAGATGTTTTAAACTTTGAGCACAGCCAAAATTAATAATTTGCAACTGAAAGTAATCTTCAGAAATGGTGACGATAGAAATGAATTAAAGCTTCTGGCAATTTAAAGCGCGACAAAAAAAAAATTTTAAAAAAAAATTATTGCCGTTAAAAAACGACGTATTAGTGAAGTTCACGCATACTCGCGCATTTTGATCTGCAACAAGTTTGAAAATTATTTGCGCGGCGCTAAATGCACTCTCTCACCGCCGCTTTTACTCTCCACTACATTCGATAGTAACGTACAGTAGTTGGCGATATGAGATTGGGTGTGCTAAACAGCTCGGAATAGAATTTCATCTTGTATTTTTTTTTTTTTTTTTTTTTTGACTCGAACCTAAATTTGTTATTAGTCGAAGAGGAAAAATTCAATTATAGCGCGCGAGTTGAAATAAAAATTTTTTTTTATATTTTTTTTGAATTTTTACGAGATGAAGGGTGTAGTACAGGCTGTTGACGCTTTCAAATTTAATCACTGTTTTCTGCCTGCATCTAACTGGGGGTATATCAAGATTTTTATTTATTCATATATATATTTATTGTTTTGTTTTGACAAATTTTTTTTTTTTTTGGTCACGTGTAGTATGCGTTTTATGACACGAGCGTTTTATGTAAATAACGTTTTCGTCGTTAGAAAAACGTTTCTATTTATTTATTTATTTTTTTTTGGAGATATAAAACTTATTTTGTTTTTCTCAGATGGGTTTTGTAAGAACAATATACCTTTTCACAATTTGTCTGCTAAATCGTTATGGCAAGTACATGAATGGTAAAATTCATGATTACCACTTACAAAATTTTTATTGTTTCGCTCTCTCCTTCAACTATAACTTTAGTGTTTTATTTATTTATTTTTTTTCATTTTCGAAGCTTCAATCGTGTGTTTTTGTATTGGCGGAACGGAACCCAGTGACACTGTCTTAAACGTAAAATAAAAAGTTTTTGTGGGGGAGAAAAATTACTGAGAATTTCCTAAATAAAAAAAAATATTGAATTTCAGAATTTCTAAATCCAAATTTTTATGAAGTTGGAAAGTTTTGGATAACAACAAAAGAGATTTTTTTTAAATACCGCTACTGGATTTCTAAATTTTTGAATGACCACTTAAAATTGCGGTGGTTACGTAAGAAAATTTGTAAAAATTCTTTCGACGAAATTTAATAGAACTAAGATAACGACTTTTGAACTAATTTAGAAGTAATTTGTAGGCATAACTGTGGTCGGTCTACGACTAAAAACGGTACCCATAAAATCAAAACAAAACCGCAAATTAGTTTTGATTTTTTTTTTTCAACTCCTTTTTATTTTTATGGTTCGATAAAACCTGTCTAAAGCGGAATCGTGCGCTATTTCGTTCTTATAGGTTTCCGCTTTAGCAAGTCAGTGAAACTTTGTTGTCCGCTCTTACAAGGTTTTTGCTTTATATAAAGTTCGTTTTAAACAGGTTTTTTTTCTTCTTTTTTTTTGAAACTGTATTCTCATAAACAAATAATAAAACTTAAAATTTTGTCTAGTTCAATTTAATATTTATACTTTTCAGTATTTTGAAAATTTTTTTTGGTGGTTGTTGTTATTTATTTTTTCCACTTTTAATTCATAGCTTGTGCGACATATTCCAAAGTCATTCATCGTTAGTCTGCACTTGATTTTCTCAAGCCACTCGATCGATGAAAAGAAATTTTTTTGGCTCATTTGTATATATTTGTTTTTGGTGCAACTTTTAGTTGCCGCATTAAAAGATCGTCGCTTAAAACAAGTCTCGCGTTTTAGTAATTAGTAGCAATTAGTTTTAAGTGAGTAGTATTTTTTTTTTTGACTTTTTTCAAGACGCGCCGAAGTTCATCTTAAAAATTACCGCAATACAGTCTATTGTCTTTGGCGAAAGTTCTTTTATAAAGAAAAGATAAAAATAAATACTGTAAATAAATATAGGGTGTTCGTTGGATGACGTTAGTTTTGAAACATGAATAAATCAGTCGAATTTTAATGAAAATAAATTATTTTTTAAAAATTTACATTAATTAACACCTCTCATTTGATAATTAAAAACAATTTTTAGAATATGACCTTTACAACTGAGTCGGCACGTATTAATGCGCTCGAGAAAATTTCCATTAATCTTATGGTAGACGCCGGCACATGCCGAGATATAGTCAGCAAGTGCAGGCTGGAAGTTCGCAAAAGCTTCAGCCGTCAAAGTGAGCACGTTTACACGTGCCGACTCAGTTGTAGAGGTCATATTCCAAAAATTGTTTTTTATTATTAAATGTGAGTTGTTAATTAACGTAAATATAAAAAAGTAATACATTTTCATTAAAATTCTACTGATTTATTCATGTTTAAAAACTAACGTCATCCAACGAACACCCTATAAATACTTTGTAAATAAATAATTATAATCAGTACCGCTACGGAAAATCTTTTTTTAATTTTAATTTTTTTTTTAATTTTTTGGCTTATTTATTTTTTGTAGTTGAATTATTTACTATCAATTTAATTTTATTTTAAAAATCAAAAAAAAAAATAAATAATAATAATTTATTGTTGGCAGATTTCTCTGCGTGACTTTTACCTTCTTCTTATTCTCAGAAATGCGACATTTTCTCGCGTCTCTTTTCCAAACCCAAAAGGATTTATTGAAAGTGAAAGCAGCTACTTTTCTCTATTTCTTTCTCAATCTATTGTCGTATGTATATTTATACATAGTGTCAGAAATAAGTTTCGCCAGCTCCGGAATACGATCGCGGAGTTTAGTATTGAAAGAGCGTATAATGCGAAACGCTATTAGAAGCCAGCGCTATTTTTTTTTTTTTTTTTTTTTTTACTTTTACGCCAAAATCGAAGATACGTATTAATGTGCTTTACCCCGCGTCGTCTGCTGCTGACTGTAATGTTATTCCGCCGCATTCTTGACACAAAGCGCGTGGATAGCGTAGGCCTATATAGCCGGAGCTCTTTCGTCAATCATTGGGTATAAATGTTTATATACTTAACTGGCTGCTGAATTGGAATCGACGAGATTCGTCAAAAGTCCTCTCTCGTGCTATAACGAACCCATCGATCTGTTTGCTACTATTTTTTTTTTATTTATTTATTTTATTTACCCTATACATGGTCGGGTATAACACTTATCTCCAACTTCTTCTCGTTGTATAAGTTAATCCGCAAATAATTTGATGATAAAAAGTTGGAAGGAAAATAGTGGTTTTTGGAGGATTAGCACTTTTGTATTTTACTGGCATAATTAGGAGAGAATTTGGAAACAAGTACTTTTCATAACGCTGCTTGAACGAGATGAGACTTAGGGTATGAATTGAACGAGTGATTTTATACGAAGAGAATATGTCCAATAAATCAAATTTGTGAGAAATGGTGGGGAAAAAATATAAAATTAATATAGGTTGTAATGATTGCAGTTTATTTATTATTTTTTATTTTATTGGGAATCGATGCTTTAAATTGGGAGCTTGGAAAAAATTATTCTCACCTCAAAAAAAAAAAAAACAGAAAAACAACAACAGTCAAAGTTATAATTTATTTATTTTTTTAAATAATTTTTTCAAATAATTTTTTTTTACGTTTTAAAATTATTATAAAAGTTTGAATATTGTTTGAATCTAAGAAAAATTTTTTATCCAGGAAAAATTTTTTATCTAGGAAAATTTTTATTTAGGAAAAATTTTTTATCTAGGAAAAATGTTTTATCCAGGAAAATTTTTTTATCCAGGAAAATTTTTGTATTTCGGAAAAATTTTTTATCCAGGAAAAATTTTTTATCTAGGAAAAATTTTTTATCTAAGAAAAATTTTTTATCCAGGAAAAATTTTTTATCAAGGAAAAATTTTTTATCCAGGAAAAATTTTTTATCCAGGAAAAATTTTTTATCCAGGAAAAACTTTTTATTAAGGAAAAATTTTTTATTTAAGAAAAACTTTTAATGCAGAAAAATTTTTTAATCAGGAAAAATTTTTTATCTAGGAATTATTTTTATTTTTTATCCAGGAAAAATTTTTTATCTAGGAAAAATTTTTTATTCAGGAAAAATTTTTTATTCAGGAAAAATTTTTTATTCAAGAAAATTTTTTATCCAAGAAAATTTTTTATCCAGGAAAATTTTTTTATCCAAGAAAACGTTAGCTGACATCTGTCATAGGGTAAATGGAAATTACGTTGAGCACGTTAGCACGTGCCGACTCAGTTAGGAAGATCATATTCCAGAAATTGTTTTTTTTTAATTGAATTTGATATGTCGATGAATGTAAATTAAAAAAAAATAACGCATTTTCGTTAAAATTTGACTGATTTATTTATTTTTGAAAATTGGCTAAATTCCGCGAACACCCTATACTGTATATCCTAGAGTAATAAAACATATGTATTTCATCGCGTCTTAAGACAATAATAATAATTTATAAAATGACTTAAGTGGCCGAAGTATCTATTATTATTATTAATTTTCTCGAGTACTATTGTTTGAGCAATAATAACAAGTGCAATCAATAACATGGGTCGGTCACCTTCGACCTAAAGTAAACAAAACATTCTCTGAGCCAAAAGTGGTACGCCACCATAAATCAATCAATAGTCATGGTAAGTCAACAACGTGTCAATAAATTCCATATAAAAAGAATGAAAACAATATGAAGAAGAAAAAAAAAATTGGAAAATATAGGGTGTTCGTTGGATGACGATAGTTTTGAAGCATGAATAAATCAGTCAAATTTTAATGAAAATGAATTATTTTTTTAACTTTTACATTAATTAACTCAAGTCATTTAATAATAAAAAAACAATTTTTGGAATATGACCTCTACAACTGAGTCGGCACGTGTTAATGCGCTCAAGGAAATTTGAGGAAATTTGCATTAATCCTATGGTAGATGCCGGCACGTGCCGAGATGCAATCGGCAGGTGCAGGCTGGAAGTCCGCAAAAGCTTGAGCCGTCAAAGTGAGCGCCTAAGCACGTTTACACGTGCCGACTCAGTTGTAGAGGTCATATTCCAAAAATTGTTTTTTATTATTAAATGAGTGGTGTTAACTATTGTAAATATGTAAAAAATAATTCATTCTCAATAAAATTCGACTGATTTATTCATGTTTCAAAACTATCGTCATTCAACGACCACCCTATAGAAAGTTAAATCATAATACTGTAATTGACCATACTTTATCGCGGTAAAATTTAAACTAATTCAATATTAATAGAACACTTTCAAACGTGAAAGTAACATTAATACGTAATATGAACGTAACAGGAATTGCCTGTCACTAACCTGTCAAATTACTCGAAAGTCGTCGAGGATTTTAGCAAATATTTTGATTTATCTATATATATTTTTTATGTTTTTATTGAAAAAGATTTTTGGTTATCTATATATTTTTTTTTTATATTTGTCTTATTATTATTTTTTTTTCTTCGAGTGATATGAAAAAACTTTTTTTTTCTTTTAGTGCAACTTTTTGGGATATTATGTTTGATAAAAAGAAAATGATTAATTGTCACGGTGACCTAGCGGCGTGTCAAAAAATATATTTGATCACGATTGGTTATATATTATGACATTACTAGATTTTATTGATTTCGATAGATTTTTCTTTCAAAAAGTTTTTCACAGTGGTTTTTTTACAAAGTTATTTTTTTTTAATAATATTGAATCGATTATTTTTGCGATTAAAAAATATTTTTATTAGTCTACAAAAGTTATTTGCACTTTTCTCGTCAAAATATTTAAGCAAATATTTTTTTTTTGTTTCCAGTTACGAGGTCTATTTGATAAGTAAGTTTCCCTCATCAAGAAAATGCAAAATAATAATTTCAAAATTACAAACAATATTTATTTACCTTTGTACACTATTTTTCTCTATAAACTGTAATTTTTATCCCTTTCTAAACATTTCCGGTACCTAAAATAATAGCTTTCAGACTTCCACTTCGTAAAAATCTACCGCTAATTTTTGCTGATCAATTTTTTTTTTTAAATTTTAATAAGTAAATTAAAAAAAAAAAAAATTGAAACAAACTGATAAAAAAAGTATTGATGAACAAATCGAAAATAAAATTGATAAAAAAAAGTTGGAAAAAAAATTGACCAAAAAAATTTGAAAAAAGGGGAAAGAAAATACCGGTAATAAAAAAAAACTTAAAACATTAAATAAAAAAAAAATACTGTACAGTATTGAAAAATAAAATTGATAAAAAAAATTGACCAAAAAAATTTGAAAAAAAGTGAAAAAAAAATAATAAAAAAAACTTTAAACATCAAAAAAAATAAAAATACTGTACAGTATTGAAAAATAAAATTGATAAAAAAAGTGAAAAAAATTTAACCAAAAAAAAATTTACCAAAAAAAATTTAAAAAATGTGGAAAAAAAAATAATAATAAAAAAAAAATATTGTACAGTATAGTATTAATAAAAAGGATTTAATAAATAAATTGAAAAAAAAATTGATAAAAAAAAAGTTGGAAAAAAAAAGCGAAAAAAAAAAAAATTGGTAAAAAAAAAAAGTTGACCAAAAAAATTTTAAAAAATATGAAAAAAAAAAAAAAATAATAATAATAAAAAAACTTTAAACATCAAAAAAAAAAAAAATAAATACTGTATAGTATTAATAAAAAGGATTTGCTAAATAAATGAAAAAACAAAAAAAAAATTGATGAAAAAAAAATTTAAAAAATAAAAAATAAATCCGCGAAATTTGGCGGTAGATTTTTACGAAGTGGTCATTAAAAATCTATTGTTTAGGTTCAAAAAATGCTTGAAAAGGGGTGAAAATTTCAGTGTATCTCGTTTAATAGTGTACAAAAGTAAATAAATATTATTCGTAATTTTGAAATTATTATTTTCCATTTTTTTGTTGAATAGCGAAACTTTACTTAATAAATCTCTTTATCGCTCGTAAAAGATGACGTTGAAGACGCTCTAAGAAAAACAATTGATAATAAGCTATAAGGTTAATGCTTTTAACTACGTATAAGCGCATTTTTATACTAAAGCCTTCGCTTAAGTGTGTTGATCTACTATTTGTATGTTCGTGTACAGCAGCTGCACGTCACTCTTCGTCTATTGTTGGAGTGTAATTTCACAACTAGCTGCGAGAATCATCTTTAATAATGACACGTTGCGCACCACCTGCTGCTATACTTTTCTTTTACCCAAAAACTTATTGCCTGGCGCAAAACTTGTTATTCCCATCAGCATTTTCCTTTAATAATAAAACTCCAAAAACCCCATCGTACTCTTTCAAGTACGTATAAACGAAGTTAGTGCTCGATACCTTTGTCGAACAAATTACATATTATTAATATGCTTACGCAGCCAACTTGAAGAGAGTCTCGTAATAATTTCTTATTAATATTTTCTTACTTGCTTATTTTTGCCAGATCATTTAGTCTAGTTAATTGCTTTGGGTATTATAATGTCTGCTGCTGCTTCCTTAGATATTGATGAACCCTGCAAATGAGGTACCGGGTGTCGTAATTATACGCTGTGGCCAAATTATTACGAGCACTTACTTGCTCTCCTTATCAATTATGACTTTTTTTTCTGTTTACTGTGTTTACGAAGTGAGAACACAATTTATGCGACTAATTTTAGTCCTTATTGTGTAAGGTTAAGGATTTAACTATTAAAAGTTATTTATGCATTTAACTTTTATTAGATACGAGGGTTATTTTTATTAAGTAAGTTTCCCCTCATCAAGAAAAAGCAAAATAATAATGATAAAATTATGAACAATATTTATTTACTTTTGTGCACTATTTTTCTCCATACACTGGAATTTGCACCCTTTTTCAACCATTTACGGTACCCAAACAACAGCTTTTGGATAACCACTACGTAAAAATCTGCCGCCAAATTTTGCAGATCAATTTTTTTCCCAATTTTTTTTTTTTTTCCATCAATTTTTTTTTTTTTTTATTTTTATAAAATTTATTTATCAATTTTATTTATACCAATATTTTTTCGATGTTTATATTAATATTCTTTTTAACTTTTTTTTCAATTTTTTTTTTTTACCAATTTTTTGAAACTTTTCTTTTGCTTTTTTTTCCAACATTTTTAATCAATTTTTTTTTTTTCCAAATTATTTTTAATTTGTACTTCAATCCTTTTTTTTATCAGTTTGTTTTATTTTTTTTCTTCTTCAATTTATTTATTAAAATATAAAAAAAAAAATTATCAGCAAAAATTGGCGGCAAATTTGTATGTATTGTTTGTCAAAAAGCTGTTGTTTAGGTACCGGAAATGGTTGGAAAGGGGTGCAAATTATAGTGTATCTAGTTTAATAGTGCACAAAAGTAAACAAATATTGCTTGTAATTTTTTCATTATTATTTTGCTTTTTCTTAATGAGCGAAACTTACTTAATAAATAGCCCTCGTACATTGGAAAACACTTCTACTCGTTTACGAGATCCGAGGTGAACTTGAGTGTGAGTAAACTCTCATGGAGCGATATTATAAAAGTCAGTGGTATGAAAATTTTATCCCATAGTTATAAATATGGGATTATATGGAGAAAAATTGCTCTCCATAAGAGTTTGCTCACACTCAAGTGCTATTCTGAACACGACCCTTAAACTTTTTTTTTTTTTCGAATAATGTTTTGGGTTTTTTTAAAATCAATTTTTAACTCGTTTAAAAAAAAAATCTTAATAACAGTCCAAAAAAAAAAAAAATTCAGACACGTTTTTAAAATTGCTAAAACGAGGGATGGAATTGTGTTTTGAATTGGGTCCGGTCTGCTTCTCCAAAACAAGCATTAATAGGTCACCTTAATAAATATAGCAATTTTTCCTCGCACTGCGCTCTACATTAATGAGTTTCGCGATGAAATGAAAAGAGATGACGCGCAATTGGTCGCTTCTATTATTCAAATTATGTCACATTCCCAATTACGTTATGAAACACATGTCGCGCGCGTGTGCTATATATTTCGCCGTCGTTGATCTTAAAATTACCGCATTGTGACGCTCCATTTTTGATCTCCAAAAGAGAATGCAACTGTTAACATACAGTAAGTTATTTTTAAACGTCATTTTCTCTTTTTCTATTTATATCCTTTTTTATATTATAAAATGGCAAAAGTTTGTTCTGAATTTGTCTATAATATCTGGGATAAAAACAAACTAACAAAAAAAAAAAAAAGAATGAAATGTGATGATGCGAATGGCATGAAATAGATGACACCCAACAAATTGAAGCTGTCAAATGGGCGAGAGAGATGGGGGTACCCTGTAGGTGTGGGGGTAAATGAAAACGCACATTAGCTGTGTTTTCAATACCCAATTCTCTATTTGAGCTATCAATCCTTTTGGAAAAAGATACGCCACTTCCTTTCAAATTCTCACTCTTCGTGTTGATACAGGAAGAAGAAAAAAAAAATATATATTTTTATCTCTTTGACACACAAAAAAAAAAAAAAAGTTTTGGAAGAAAAGTTTTTAAAATAAACAAAATAACATTTATTTTTCTTTTTATTTATTTAAAAAAATTTATTATACGCGTATACATAATATAGGGTGTTCGTTGAATGACGATAGTTTTGAAACATGAATAAATCAGTGGAATTTAAATAAAAATAAATTATTTTTGTTATATTTACATTAACTAACACCTCCCATTTAATAATAAAAAACAAATTTTGGAATATGACCTCTACAACCGAGTCGACACGTGTTAATGCGCTCGACTGAAGGAAATTATTTTAATCACAAAATAAAACAATTCAATGTTATAAAAAAAAGAGTTTTTAAATTAAAGTTTTTTTTTTGGGTCATTAAAATATTTAAAAGATTTAATTTTAATTCAGTCGGGTCTGTTTTTTTGTATGCACTTGCTGACGATAATAATAATTTGTATCGTTTGCAATGGAAATTGTTTTAGCTTGGGAAATATAGGGTGTTCGTTGGATGACGATGGTTTTGAAACATGAATAAATCAGTCGAATTTTAATGAAAATGAAATATTTAATTAAAATTTACGTTAATTAACACCTCCAATTTAAAAATAAAAAACAGTATATGACCTCTACAACGGAGTCGGCATATGTTAATGCAAGAAAATTTCTATTAATCCTACGGTAGATGCAGTCGGCAGGTGCAGGCTGGAAGTCCGCAAAAGTTTTAGCCGTCATAGTGAGCACATTTACACGTGCCGACTCAGTTGTAGAGGTCACACTCTAAAAATATATTTTTATTTTTAAATGGGAAGGGTTAATTAATGTAAATATAAAAAAAATAATTCATTTTCATTAAAATTCGACTGATTTATTCATGTTTTAAAACTAGCGTCATCCAACGAACACCCTATACAATCATAGTATATAAATAAATAATCATAATAAAAAAAAGTATTTTCCGAAATTTATATATCCTTTGTTATTTTTTCTGACCCAATATTAAATCTTATTTTGATTCAGAATTGAATCTCCGTCGCGCGTCGGATTTACCTACACACTATTTTTTTTTTTTTTTCGCTATCTTATCTCTCACTCTCTCTATCTTTTTCTCGTTGAAAAAGTGCAGTGTATTTGAACGAAGCCACTTGACGAAAATTTTTGATTCATCTAATTTCGCGCACTCTGTATCGAGTTGAGCACATCTTTTTTTTTTTTTTTTCTTATTTTTTTTTTTTTTTTTTTTTTTTTTTTTTTATTATTATCGATTTCTATCGAAATGCATCATTTCTCACGTAGACATCGAACGAAAGCGTTAGGCTACGTGCGTGTGCGCGTGCGCTTACCCATCTATCCGGTTGTTAAGAACGCTTCATTTACCTTCCTTGTCAACCCCCCCTTACATATTTCATCCATGATTTTTATTCTCGAATTATTAAGCCATATTCAGATTTATTAGGCGTGAACGATGTTTTTATCGTTTAGACGCCAAAATCGACATTTGGCGAAGGTAAACGCCGCCGCCGCTGCTCTCTTTTTTTATTCTTTTTCCGCTTTCTTTTGTTAAATGGAGATTTATTAGGACGAGAAACGATTTGTTGAAAGCAAATTTATGGCTTCTAATTAACCGCTAATTAATATTTAGGGGGAGAAAAAATTTTTTTTTGAAAACTATTTTAAGAAAATTATTAATACTGTATATTTAAATAAAGTGATATTTCGAATTGTAAACATTACTTTTCATTGAAGTGAAACACTTTTTAAAATCAAGATTAAGTCACTGTTTCGAAATTGAGTAGAAAGTGACATTTTCGATATTCGTCTTTATTTTTTCTTGTTTGATATTTGTCGCAGATTTGGTATTCGTCACACTTTTGACGCCAATTGCAGTCAGCTGATGGTCAGTATAAGTGTGAATTTTAAAAGTCATAGCAAAAAAAAAAAAAAAACATTGGATAAATTTTTTTAAAAAAACGAGTGCTAATGAGTGGTGTTCTAATGCTGATAAATGATGACAACATCAAAAGTAAATATAGGACTATACCAGGCTCAATACTAACTCATTCATATTGTTATTAATAAACAATTAAATTTATTATATTTGTTATCATTTTTGTGTTAATTCGTTTTTACATGCAAAATTTAGGGCTGGGAACGGATTAAACCGCTTTTAATGTATTTCTATGGGAAAAGTTAGTTGGATATTCGTTATTTTCAATATTCGACAATTTTTTTGGAACGGATTAATGACGAATATTGGAGTTGCGCAGAAGTAAAACTTTTTTTTTACAGCGGAAAAATAGAATCAATTACTACATTTTTTTAAAATTATTTTGTTTAAAATTTGACGCAAAAATGCAGAGTGAATAAATAAATAATTTGGGATAGTTACACATCAATATTAAATCGATTAATCTACAAAAAATTCAGTGGCCATAAAATTCTGGTAAATTTGAAAATTATTCTTCTTAAATTTATGTATTTTCGTTTTATCAAATATTTTTTTTAAAAAAAAAATATTAAAATTAATGGAGATTTGTCTCGTCAAAGAATAAGCGTTTCTACAGCATAGGTTAATAAAAATATGCAAATATGGATTTTGGGTATTAATTTATGAAGAAAAGATAAAAAAAAATGTAAATTTGAAAACTTAATTATAACGATGGCTCAATTTTACTCCGACAACGACATTTTCGCTAAGCCCAAAATAATACGCCGATCAACTTACCAAAATAGAAAAGTGGATGAAACGACGTGAAAACCGATCACTCGCAAATCTAGTGTTTACGCTTTTTTTTTATTTTTTTTTTAATAATACACCTAATTCTCTTTTTACACGGTTTTTTTTTACACGAATTTGAAATAACACGGTTTCAAAATAAAATTTAATTTTCTTTTTACGTGAGAAATTTTGAAATAACACGAGTTTTTAACCAATTTCAAAAATATTTTTTGCTTATTTTGCGAATTTTACAAATTTTTCATACCTTTATTTATGTATTAATGATAATTTGATAATACTATATGTATTTTTCGGTAGCCCTTATATAATATCACAGAATTCCTTCACTATTTTTTTTACACGAATTTATTTTACACGTGTTTTTCAGGAACGTATCCCACGTGTAAAAACAGTATTAGATGTAGTAATAATAAAAAAAAAGAAAAGAAAAGGTCGAAGAAAAATCTCATCCGCAGCTGTTTTCGGGGTCGAAAGATGGTCAAACATCCTTGTGACGTTGGCACATGTTTTTCGATTGCCACCTTAGCTAACAAATAAGAAAGAGTAGAAAGCTGATAGAAAGATAGAGAAATAGAGAGAGATTTGAATCTTGTCTTTTGGAAAATGATTGATGTTTTAAGCTGCGCCAACGTTTATATTTGCTATGCTCTCTTTTCGTCGACATTTACGTCTTTATCGACGTATATTGTTGAGGCTTTTCGGCAGATGCACGCGCAACTTTTATGAAACTTTTTCTGCTCGTGTTTGATGACAACAAAGTAGTAGTGTACTGCAGGCGAAATCTCGATTTTACGTTTGCCATTTTTTTTTTTTTTTTTGCGCAGATGTTCGTAAAATAATATGTCACATTCAGAAAATAAGAAAAAAAAAACCGCGAGAAATATTTTTGAAATTTGAAAACTTTTTTGATATTACAGATTGTTTTTCTTTATTTGATTTTTTGATATTCATGGTGCGTGGCATAAAAAAAGTGATGAGAATGCGTTAATAAAATTTTATATTTATTACGAAGGTAAAACAATTTTTAGAATATGACCTCTACAACTGAGTCGGCACGTGTTAACGCGTTAAAGGAAATTTCCATTACTCCTACGGTAGATGCCGGCACGTTTCGAGATGCAGTCGGCAGGCGCAGGCTGGAAGTCCGCGAGAGCTTTAATCGTCAAAGTGAGCACATTTACACGTGCCGACTCAGTTGTAGAGGTCATATTCTAAAATTAGTTTTTTATTATTTAATGGGAGGTGTTAATTAATTTAAACATTGAAAAATAATTCATTTTCATTAAAATTCGACTGATTTATTCATGTTTCAAAACTAACGTCATCCAACGAACATCCTATATAACGTGTGTTTTTAAATTTAAGTAGTTTTTAAAAAATGAATATGTCAAATTTTAAGGAAAATGAATTATTTTTTGTATATGCCTATTTACATTAATTAACACCTCCCATTTAATAATAAAAAACAATTTTTGGAATTTGAAATTCTACAACTTAATCGGCACGTGTTAATGCGGTCGATTAAAATTTTATTAATTCTATAGTAGATGCCGGCACATGCCGAGATACATTCGACAGGAGCAGGCTTTGAAGTCCGCAAAAGCTTTAGCCGTCAAAGTGAGCACGTTTACACGTGCCGACTCAGTTGTAGAGGTCATATTCTAAAAATTGTTTTTTATTATTTAATGGGAGGTGTTAATTAATTTAAACATTAAAAAATAATTCATGTTCATTAAAATTTGATTGATTTATTGATTTTTTATTGCACTAAAAAAAAAAAATTTGTTGTTGAAACAACAAATCGATTTATCGCGTTTTATTAAATGAAAAGAATACAATTTTAACCTACGTAAAATTAATAAGGAACATAACGTTATACATTCTATTATTTACATCATTTTTCAACAACAAAAATTGATCTTTCCAAATCCATAATTACACGTTCTCAACAAACTCAACGTCGCACATGACATTGTGTTGTGTGATTAATTCGAAAACAATATTTTCAAATGACTAAATACTACTTTACCCTTTTTTTCCCGTCCGCCATTGTTTTAATCCACCCCAACCCATATTGATAAAACGTCGACGAAACTAATAATGCTATAATGTCTCTTTTTCGCTAAATACTAATTATGTATTTATTTTAATACCGTACCAAAAGCTTAAAAATTAATACAAGCCGAAAAGTTTTGATGGCTTCCACTTCACCGTTTTCCGAATTCCCCAATCGAGATATCGCTCGCTAATGATAGACAAACTAACACTTTTTAACTATATAATATTTACCTACTAGATTAAGGACATGTTTTTCTTTTTTTTTATTATATTGAAAAGATAGTGAAACTGATAATAACGTCGAGTGGCAGGTGTGCGACTGACAAATTGCGTATTATAATAATTTGCGACTGGTTTTGTCCAACGACATTTAATCCTTCAATAACAAGTATAAAAACTACGTAATATAAGGGTGTTCGTTGGATGACGTTAGTTTTGAAACAGGAATAAATCAGTCGAATTTTAATGAAATTGAATTTTAATGTTTTTATTATTAAATGAGGGATGTTAATTAATGAAAATTTAAAAAAAAATAATTCATTTTCATTAAAGTTCGATTTATTTATTCATGTTTAAAAACTAACTTCATCCAACGAACACCCTATACATTCTACAGTGTTTGTTTGGATTTTAACTGTTTTTTTATATAATATAAATATTTTCAAACTTTAAATTTCCGATAGTTATGTTTTTATGACTTTTTTCGTGTGACCGCGGGTTTTGTTATTGTTATTCTTAAATATGTTTACGTTAGCATCACGATTTGTTTTGAATATTTCCATGTTTTTCTGCTATTAATAATGTTTTTCTGATGCTTTCAATAAGAATATCTCTCCCGCAGGCACTGAGATGAATGAATTCGAAATTAAGAAAATTGGAATCTGGTTAAATGAAAGACTTTAATTAAATCATTTAATTAAAATACGGTATTATCAAAATAATAAGAAAAAATAAAAGTTTGTTTACTCTCATTTGTTGATAAATGACGCGTAGGTTGTGAGCGAAGGAGAATCAGTTTCACGAAATAATTTTTGATTGAAATACATAGCATACCCTGTAATTCAATAAAAAGTAAGCCAGCCAAACTTTATTCCATTATGTTATACACAACGGTATCTCAAAGGCCCGATAATAATTAATTTTAATAATATTTTCCCTGTACAGTACTGTATTTAAAGAATTGAACCAACAATATGCTTCCAATATAACGTTATCATTAATTTTAACAGATGGAAAGATAATATTGGGTGTTCGTTGGATGACGTTAGTTTTGAAATATGAATAAATCAGTCGAATTTTAACGAAAATAAATTATTTTTTTTAAAATTTACATTAATTAACACCTCCCATTTAATAATAAAAAAACAATTTTCAGAATATGACCTATACAATTGAGTCGGCACGTGTTAATGCGCTCAAGTACATTTGCATTAATCCTATGTGAGATGCCGGCACATGCCAAGATGCAGACTGGAAGTCCGCAAAAACTTTAGCCGTCAAAGTGAACGCGTGCCGACTCAGTTGTAGAGGTCAGAATCTAACATTTTTTAAAAATTATTAAATGAGAGGTGTTACTTAATGTAAACATAAAAAAATAATCCATTTTCATTAAAATTCGATTCATTTATTCACGTTTCAAAACAAACGTCATCCAACGAGCACCCTATAATTTCGTACCTTCAGACATTACACATGCATAAAATTAAATTATTTTTTTTATTGAACCACAGTGTATATTTAAAAAAAAAAATTAACGGACATTGTTTTTATGCAAATCCGAATTTTGGAAAAACATTAATATCGATTATCATTAGTTTCAAGTACCGTTACATCACCTAAAAATAGCCACCAAAGTCCTTCAACGTTTGAAAAATGAAATGTTATATAGGCGCATCCCTTCCTTACCCATCTCATTATTATACTCTATCTATATAGTGTAACATTGTCGTTCGCGAAATGTTATACGAGCTTCGTTCGTCGATCAAATACAGGGTGCGGCAGCTAAACTTGCTTATTTCAAAGCACAGTAAAATTAATTTAATAAACTAGAATTTTTTTATTTTATATTTTATTTTGTAGGTACATATTTAAAGTTTTTTTTTAAGCAGTTTAGAAAATCTTATCAGTTAAGTGATGCCTCCATTGCCACCACTCTGGAAATGCTTATTTTTGGCATTTTTCATGCTTCTTATCAGTATTCCAGCGGTTTTGTTGGCAATTTCTCCCCGGATGTTGGCCTATAGGTCTTACAGGTTCCTTGGACAGTTGACCTAAACCCGGGATTTCAAAAAACCCCACAAATAAATCGCAAGGGCCCAAATTGGGGGAGCAAGCATTGAAGAGATTTCGTGAGCTGTGCTGGGTTTGCATTGCACAATGCCCATTGGAAAAATAGGCCTTGCAGACAAACGCGCATTTCTCACAGCTCCGACGCATGATGGCAACCTAACTAGTGGGGAACAAAACTTTAAAGTGACACCTGTCAAATAATACCATTCCCACCCCACTACCATCTCTACAGCCAGAATGGCGCGCATTTCAAAAAAACAAGTTTGGCTGCCGCACCCTGTATATAAGAATTAGCGTTGGCTGGCTACGAAAACAAGCAGTAAGTTTATCACCGAGTAACAAGTAGAATGCGCGCGGGCTGCGTATCAGCTTGCTCTCCTATCGGGTTATACAGGGTTATTCTAAATGAAGGAAACAGTTTCACGACACAATATCTTTTTAATTAAATGTGATAAACAATTTCTGTGAACACACGTGTCTTCTATACATGTTCAAGTTTTTTTAGCCATTTTATAAACTTTTAATGGGGTTGCAATCTGCCACAAAAGCATCAAAAACGCAAAAAAAAGTTAGTTTATCACAAACTCAAATAAGCATAATCGCCATCCATTGAGTTGATCACTGTTCTCTGTGAATATTTGAAATAGGAGTTTTCAAATGATATTATTATCTTCAACAAGATGGGGCACCTGCACCCCATTGGCATCAAAATGTTCGCGCTTTTTAAATGAAAAAGTGTCATAGCGATGGATTGGTTGAAAGGGGCCCCAAAACCTTGCTCTTTGTAGGAATTCTCCTATCGTCTTGATGTGGCCCGTGCAGCCGGGGGCGGCCACATTGAACATTTATAAAATGGCTAAAAAAAAATTTAACATTTATAGAAGACACGTGTGTTCACAGAAATTGTTTATCACATTTAATGAAAAAGATATTGCGTTGTGAAACTGTTTCCTTCATTTAGAATGACCCTGTATTTATTAATCCATCTGAGGACAGCGAAAGGGAGTGAGAGCTATAAAGTACGAATTCTCATTTGCACAATCACCTCTGATCAAATTTCATTATTTTCTCGTAAGCCGCAATTATTCTAGCTTCGTACATTGGGTTGGGCCAGCGAACGGAATGCGAGTTATGGATATACCGTATAAAATTCTCGCTAGCGGGGCCGACAATATTTCATATTTTTTTACCCAGACCATCTGCCAATATCTATCGAATGTTTATTTAGATTGGCGCGTGGCTAGTGAGACAGCGTTCGGGTTTCATTCCCGGATAGAAGCGGTTCAAAGTTGAGCTTATTTACAACTTGTCAAAATGCTACAGTAGGCCTATAATAGTAATGGCTGCGTTCGCGCGCTCGTATTCTTCTTCAAAATCCGTAGAGATTTGGTGATGGATGATGGCAGTCTGTTACTTATAAATCTTTGAATTGTTTTCCCATTCTTTTTTTTTTTTTTACGACGAAAGGCAGTAGATTAAACGCGAAGTCGAGTCAAGTTCCAAATTTGTCAACTGGCTCGAACTGTCTCGAGGTTTGTTTGTTTACTTTTTCGTATTTACTTCTCGTGAGTATTAAATAATGTTCTGCAGTTTAGAAATTCAAACTCATTTATATAGTTTTAATTTTTAATCCTACGAATGTATTTTTTTTTCTTTTTGTCATCAGAAATGAAGATTTTATTTATGAATCAATGGCGCCGCATTCAAATTCAATTAATGCCGGTGTATTTATGCGCGTAGGCGGCAGCATGTTTTCGCTGCGTTTAAGAAAAATCTGAGAAACGTTTTTGGTTGCTGTTGTTTTTCTTAACTCAGCGGGAATGAAAGGGCAAATTTAATAGATATTTAAGTGCCGATAAAGTTAATTTTAAAATTCTGAGAAAAGTGCGCTGTTGCTTTTACCATGTTTCAGCCGCGTAACTATGAAGGGAGAAGGAGAAAAAAAAATACTCGAGTTAGTTGATAAATATATTAAGTAAATTACGGTACTGTACTTAGAAAAAAAAAAAAATTTATACGGTATTTAAAATTAGCGTAAGATCAAAATTTAAGTAAAAAAATGAGGAGGTAGAATTAATTTAAATTCTATCTGTGTCAAATTAAATTAAACGCTAATAAAACGTAGTAGGTAATTTACCAAGTTTTCAATGGAAATTTAATTGTTTACCTATTTTTTCATGATACGATTGCACGTAGAATGAAAACATGTAAACAATTGAATTTAGTGTAGGTAGCAAGGCAGCTTTCTACGCATTAAGCTTAAACAAAACAAAATAAAAGCGCTTCTACTGAATGTGAAAAGTGTCCTTTAATTCACTTAGTCTTATTCAGTACATGTACTTAATTATT